>UYYA01004636.1:0-81013 GCA_900624975.1 Angiostrongylus costaricensis
TCAGAGCCGGCGATCCGAGTCGATGGTCCATGCTTGTTGTTCGCCTCGACGTTGCGTCTTCGCCTTCCTGTCGAGCCAGACTACGCACCTGTGTCATCCGTTAGACGTTGGATTATTAAAGGAGTTTCGACAGAGTGTTTGCTGTCACTATGGGATTAAGAAATGCATGACTGGGTGGAATATAAATGAATGAATATTCGCCATTTGGAGTTTCAAAATTTCAAACAATCTTTCTTTGCCTACTTTACTATTTTATTTTCCATGAAACTAGAACGTTGTGAAAAATTAAGCCGTCAAAGCAGGATATCGGCATTTGTGGAGCGTGCGATGATGATCAAAGGGGAGAAGATATTCATTTTTAAACATGCAACTAAGCTCTACAGAAATTGTTGATCCATCATAACACGGCCATTAATTATATGTTCTTTCCCGCACAACCAAAGTTCATTTCCATGGCAAGCCATCTAGGATGGGAAAGAGCTGCATGCACTATTCCGGAGGAGGAGAGGAGTTTAGTAGTTTTGAGTAAATGTATGTGCTACTAAGCACACCACCTTGTTAGAAGCATAGTTCTAAGGCAGCAGACCGTTCTCCGATCATGAAAAGGCAGTACCTTAGTGGTAATGACCTGGAAACTTCCTAGAAAGTTTTTTCGAACTTTTGTTAAAAGACGTTCTTTTGCAAAGATAAGAATGAAAGTGGAAATTGCGTTGAGGTCCAAACACCTTTTTCGTGATGTCGGCCCATCTGAAGTACCAAATACGTTCCGATTCTGTTTTGAGTGCGATTCAGGCATTGACAAACACATTTCATTCCCTTCAAGATGAATGTTTTACTGGACAGAAGAAATCAAAAAACCGTGGAGTTTTTGTTACAACAAAGGTCACAACAGTTGAGTGGTTTATTAGTCGATAAGGCCGGAGAGTTATAGTGATAGTGTGCAATAACTTCATACCACTAGAATAAGAATCAGCTCTGAATCGAGAAGCAAAAGTTTTCTGGAATAATCCACACATCGTCTCTTGCCTACAGTAATCTTGACTTTGAATTCCTATGGTATTGAAAAGAGGTGGATCATTCGTGCGATAGTAACTGAAGTACGCTCGGTTGTAATAACGACATCAATCAAGTATCGGTACGCAAATGGCTGTTTTTCTCCTGGGCTCCTCATTTGTACTTACCTCGATTACCTATAGTTCCCCTAACTCGAATAACTCGAACAGGAACGAGAAAACACTTTTGTCGAGGCTACACTTAAGAACCATCACAGTGGTTCCACTCGCTCAAGAGAGCAACATCACTTTTGGCATGATGCCCTTTATTTTGTGGTCAGCAATGAGGTGGCTCCCTAGTTTCCTTCATAGAATAGGATTATTCTTAGCTGGGTCTTTAGTTGAAGCTGTCAAATTTTTTTCCAAATTGGTTAATCCTGCTAGAAGAGTGACTCCCAAATATACCTTGCAGTTCGACGCACAGGAATACCCTTCAGTCGCGATGATGGGATAAAGCATTACAGGGTTAGGGGCGGTAATTTTAAAAATGAGATACAGCAAACTAAAACAGCGTGCTTCGCGCGACGAGGTGGTGAGACATGAATGAGACCAAGCTCACTTTATACATCTGTGACGCGTGTATCACTTGGTGCTACGAAATGCTTTCCAATCGAAGTCAGTTAATCTGACTTGCCGCGGTTGTGTGTGACCAGACATGGTTATCACTTCAGTTGCAGCAAGGATGGACTGTGACGATCGACTGGATTTTTGATAGCATGAGAAGACGACGTCGAGACCTTGAAACCTCGTCGATGAGTGCGCTAAGATCTCTCCCACGAACATCACTATTTCGTTGCCTTCTACTGCTCGTCCTAGCGCCGCCTGCCTCTGTTGAGTCGTCGTCCGCGTTTTTTCTTTTCCTTTCTTGACGCGGCGTTATCATCTGTCAGTCTCTCTGGAATTTCTGCACTATGTTTCATCGACCATCGTGTGATATTTTCATTGTGTGCTGAAAGCTCACATTTCTTCATGAGCATTTATTTTAATACTTTCTTTCCTAAGAAGAAGCCGAGGCTTTCATCTAATTCACGATAGTTTTTTTCCACCGATCAATTAAAATATATTTCAATCCGTTAGGATACATTGCCTCAAAAATTTTTCTGTGCTGATATCGCCGTACTGTAGTCTTACCGTAGACAAACACCATTATGTCTTCGGCGAAATCAGCCGGTCAAGGAATTATGATATTGTTTGTACAGCTAGCTACTATATGCTATTCTATTGAAAATCTCATCGAAAAATAAAGATAACTGTTCAAAAACTTCGGTAATTATGTATTACTGTGATAGAAATATAGTTCGAATAATGTTAATCTTTTAGGCGAAACGAAGGACTGGCATGGTGCGGTGGTGAACGCGTTACTCCCCGGAAAGGGTAATAACACGTTCGTTCCCAACCGCAGATACCTGCGGTCCGGAGTTTTGCAAATATCCTCATCAGCATTGTGGTTGTATTATGGCCGTTTCTTTGTCGACTATTTCCATCCAATTTTTACATACTTGCATACACTTCGATTAAAATTGAACGTGAAATAGGCGAATTCAATGAGATTTTTCGCTCTTTTCTACCTCCTCTTTTGCATTATATTTCTCCCAAAGAGCTTTCTACAGTTTATTCTACTTTTATAATTATGCTAATATATAATATTTTTTAGTTTAATTGCGCAAGCAATTAAAAGGTTTCGTGTGTATGAAGAAAATTTTGGTCATGTGCAAAAATACGAAAGATATTAGGAACGATGTGGTTTTACCTTCCTTATAGAGATGAGGTGATTTGTAACCTTGTGCGTAAGTGGTTAAAAGTTCTTAAAATTATATATATAGTAATAACTTCGACTGTGAACCCCGGATAGGTAAAGTGGTCCACCTTTTCCGGGTGAGCGAATTGGTCCCATACTCGTTCGTCTAGGAGGATAGAAGCACTGATGGAACTTGATGTCACTGGAACTGTAGGCCTAATATGCATTCAATCCTCCATGACATTTTATAAATGGAGTTGAATAAATGAACTATCCCTAAATGATACAGCAAAGCGGAGACCTTTGTGGCTTAGGTATCTATGGGATGTTCACTAATAGGATCTTTTAGAGTAAACGTGGTATTTACTTCAGGTTTAACATAAGCACCTCTAATGTACTTTGCTGGCACTACGTGACTTGGTCTTTGGTTGAATCGACGAACAGAGTAGAAGTCGCACTTAAGCAAGTACACTCATGCGTCGTCGTATGAACCTGGTCACATGCTTACGAAGAGTGCAAAGCACTTCGGCGTAACAAAGATGGAATGCCCATCAATCACTTGAATTCATCTTTGCCTTTACGACTGTACAGTGTGGCTTTCTGTCCTCGTTTAACCAACACTTATTCGTAGCCTAAAGACCTACCACACTACCTAGCCTTAAGCCGACTAAGAATTCGTCAGTGAAGAAGTCGTTGAAATCAATAACTACTATAATGCTAATCTTTTATCTGCTGCCTACTACAAATTTCGCGGCAGGGTACTAAGCGAAATACAACCACAACGTTGCTGAGATATTTGCAAAACTCCGGACCGCAGGTGTCCGCTGTAGGGAACGAACGCGCTTTTACTCTTTCTGGGAGCTGAAGTGTTCACCACCGCGCATTCGTCGCTGCGGTCCGGAGTTTTGCAAACATCTCAGCATCATTGTGATTGTATAACTCTTATAACTGTTTGGCATAGCTTTCAAAAACCATGCAAACTTTTCGGTTTCGCTCACGAAGAACTCATCCGAAGGCGAAAAATTCTTCGATATTGCTGTTTACTTGGCTTGGCACTGATCGTCGAAGCATTCGTGGTCATTGGTAGCTTAGGAAAGATAGTAGGGAAAAATTGCGGTGCCGTTGAGGTGAGAAAAAACGCGCTTTTACGTGTCCAGGTTTGTATCTAGCGACACATCGTCAATTGCACGACTTCGTTTAGTGACAAATCGGTGACTACGTGTTAGATAATGTATTTGTCCTTCCTGTGTCAATAAAAAAAGATAGACATTCCATGCGAAAGTTCTGGGTTAGGGTCACATTCGTTTCATGTGTTTCCTTTTTTCAGCAGACGGTCATATAACGTTAGTAGTGTGGAAGTTAATGTGATGGGTACCATTAAAAACTTGCCGGATTCGAAGCACTTTAAACCACCTCTCGTGTGTTACTACTTTCTCCTTTCTATTCTTTTTTTTCCTTCCGTAATGCCGTTTGTTCAGTCCACTTCCTATTTTTTCATTCTTTCGTATAAGTTATAAATGAACCCATAATTAGCGTTGTTGTTATGAATAATTTGCAAATCATCTATCTCGGGTATACTATTGTCAATCATGGAATGACCCAAACAAGAACACAGAAAAATTTACATTGATTCTTTTCGAGCAACCGAGTTGCCCGACAGCCTAGGGACAGAAATGCGACAGTGTTTTACGCATGAAAACGCTTGTTACTGCCATTGCTAACTAGAAAATAGCAACATGTAGCTCTGCGAGTTCTGTTGTTCAATATACTGATTTATTGTCGACCTTTCTCCAAAAAAACACACAGAACTCCATTGGAAAAAGAACTAGCCTGTCCATACAACCCTGGCCATTTGCACCGAAGCCATTTGCATCTAAGATCAAGATTCTGTTCGTTTCTGGCCACGCTTAACCTAACCGCTGCTCGTTCAGCTCTTCTCTACAAGGTGCATGGTACATTTGCCTCATATCTAGTCGACCTAAGATTCTTCATATGAAGAAGATGCGAAAAATTGTTAATTGAATTTGGACTATGTTGCTTATCACTCTTCTAATGCAACTCTTTTTTAGATGGCAAGAGGAAAAAGTTATTAAAACCACTGGAACCAAGCAAAGAAATTTATGCAGATCTTCTCGGAGAAGTAGTGAACATTGAAATAAATTTGGTACTGATGGGATATATTGGCTACCAATAACAATAACAGACTGTAACGGTAAAATGTAATGGTAAGTATCAACGAATTCTCTTCGCTTGACCAATGTCGGCTCTGTAAGTTGCGGCGGACTACGTGACACGTCTTTATGAGGTTAATAGGGGATTAAACCCTGACTAAAGGTGACAATATACTTGACCCACGATGCAAATAAATTCATGGTATGGTCACACTATGACGAGTATACCAGAATGTCCTATACCTCCGTATACACCTAGGTGAACACTTGTTTAGCGTATGTGGATGGATATGGATTAAAATCCTGCCAAAAGCCTTCATTCGAGTGATTGGGAAGTATGGGTAGCGATTTAGGAGAGCATTTAAGGAGGAGGATCTACATCTATCGACGAAAAGGCAGATAGGTTACCGATGGGTGTTTCGCCGTCGGCAGAAAAGGTTTCCGTGGACTTTATTTTGCCACAAATAGTAAAACAAGTGCTTTGTAGAAGAAGCGTGATGTTGTTTGCGTCCTTTGAGAAAGCGATGTACAGTGGATGTCAACGATGGATGGTTAACTCAAAGGGCCGATTTTCTATAAACTTCAGCGTAAATGATCGATATATTTAACTAGACTTTCGTACGCCCTTGTTGAGGTGATTGTTGGTAAAAGTTATCAAAGCTGTTAAGTTGTTTGTCATCTATCGGCCAACAACAACAACAACAGCAATAATAACAGCAACAACAAGAACGATACCTTACACCAACCTCGCATCAACTCAACAAGGGTATTTCATAAGAACTACAAATAAATGCATAGAAAAATGGTTACTTTATTGGAGCTTGGACGAACAACTCTATGACTAATATGTAATGCTGAGATATTTGCAAAACTCCGGACAAAAGTAAAAGGGTTAAGACTGTAATTATAGCTAAGCCTCAGCTTAACTGGGTTCAATGCCGATTTGGGCTCCCCAGATCAATCCCGTTGACGGGTGATTGCTCACGGCAAAAAGATCGATAGAAATAGCTGAGCGACAGGCAAAACGGCGGAGCCGAATGGTGTGGTGGTGAGGTGCGCTGCTCCCCGGTAAGGACAACATCGCGTGTTCGTTTCCCACCGCATACACCTGCGGTGCGGAGTTTTGCAAATATCTCAGCATTACGTACGAGTTATATTTCGCAACATACTCTACGACTAATGTTGAATGTTAGTGATACAGGTGAAGCAGTTACAAAAATGATGAATTACATAGCTATATTTTCATGGTTATTCCGCACAATATAAAATTTCCACCTTCAAATTTCTTCCAGTTTCTTCCATCTCAAAGTTGCGGTTGTTATTCAATTTGTACTGCCTTACAATTAACGAATTTCCATTGTAAATAACTACTAAATTGCCAGTTCAAAGATGATTTTACAACGATTCTGTAGTTTAGAGGATCTATGTTATCACCTAATATAGACCTTGCATAGGGTGCATGTGGCGCGGTGGTCGGAGGCTCCCTTCAACAAACACGTGAAATAAATCGATTTCCGTGCCCATGACCCACCAAGCCTTCCATCCCTTCGGGGTTGGAAAATTGGTACCAGACTTCTCTAGGAGGATAGCAACACTGGCTCGATACATCGGTAGACCATCGCGAGTTATTCTAAAGGCCAGATTTGCATTCAATCACCTTCAAACGATGCGTAATGTAGTCGAATGCATGGCGTATTCCTCACGAATGGATCAATGCTGAGAGCTTTATCCTTTCTTTATCCTTTAATAGACGTTGTATAAGTTGTACTTCGACATGTTCAACTAACCGTGATAGGAAATCCTTCTGGAGTACTACCTAGGAATCTGTCGGATGTTACATCCCGAGAAACCGCTTGTAATAAAAAAATAAATTTCTTCAATCTCGTTGCCTTAGTTTCTGGTAAAGTCAGTAATATCTTGTGTATTAAGATTATTGTGGTCATTTTTTAGAACTCGACTAGCCAACCAATGCTGAACAACAACAGCTGCATCAACAACAACAACAGCAACATCAACAACAATAATCTCGCCTTCTACTCGCTTCCACGACGGGTGAGTAGTACGAAAACCGAGAGAAATTTCTATGTTGTCTTTCTTCTCCTTCTCTCCATTGATCTTTGGACATTTCCCATTATCCTTGGAGCGTCGTTCTCATAGCACATCATCCAGCATAAAATAAACTAAGAAAAACGTCCGAATTGTCGGTAAGCACCGCAAATGGCTGAGAAACTTACAGAACCGAGTTTTCTAAATCGTATATTGGACTTCAACACCTTGATCGATTACTTTTGTTATCGAAGCCTCTAAAAGTGTAGTATAAGGTACGTCGAGGTTTTCTAAAGTATGTGAAGTATATGCAAACATCTGTGTCTCTCCCATCTCTGAAAAGAAAAATTCTTAAGAGTTTTAGAAACGAAAGAACGTATATTCGGTGGTGGCAAATATTCGCCGAGCATAGCGCGGTAGGTCTGTAGTGAATATCGCTAGTGTTATTTTCTCACGGTCGAACTCAAGTACTAATTCTAATCTCGACCGGCATCTGGTTCGAGTAGTCAGAATAGCTCGTCCATTAATCACCAGCGCTGGTTCGACAGCTCTCCCGACTGACCCCGATGGCGGCGATCGCTCCTACTTCCTACTCTCAATTATGTGAAGGGTCGCATCCGACACGCGAACGCCCACACTCACAAAAAAAAACACTCATGTAGAATGCCATTTGTGAGTCGAGACAGGTCAGCCACCGACGATAGTGTGTTGGGACCGGCGACGACCTCATCCGATGTGAACATCGACGAGACTCGCACGAACATCTCCATTCGATTACATGTGTTTCGCGGTTAATGATTAGCACTCATCTGCTGCTCTTGAATGCGTTTATCACAGCTTTGCATATGTTGTTATGTCAACGATTCCGTCACGCATGAAAGTTCTATCTCAGCCTCTTTCTTGTTCTCCATGTACCAAAAAACTTTCATCTACCTTTTCTTAAAGGTGATTTTCGAGTGATAAATTTTTTAGTGATTGGTTATTAAAAAATTTTTAAATTTCTTCATTTCTAAATATCATAGCTATTTTTTTTATATTAAGATATCCACCTTTTATCACCTCTGAACTTGTGACCGCATTAAAAGCGGGAAATATAGCGGTGTCAAGATGACTGCCAAGAGAATTGACATAGCAGTAGTTATGTCTGCTCTTTCTCTTTTCCATGTATTAACTTAAATTTATTTTTTGGCCATTTATGTCGTTCATCGTTAAGTGGCTCGAGCGGACATCAATAAAGGCTGTCGCACTCTCGGAGATACATACTGGATTCCACTCACTGCTGGCAGCGGCTAACTTTCCGGGTCTGTAGTTGGGAGCAGAGGTGCTCGCAGTCAGTAGGTTCTAAAGCTCTGGCAGAATCAACGTTGCAGAACGCAGTTCCCTGAAAGCATGAGCACGGTTACTTACAGGTGGAAAAAATGAATGTGTTCCTCATAGCGGAGAAGCGATCCCATTCCTTGAAATCATTTGCATTCCTTCTATAAGTGGGGACGTTCCAAGCAGCTTCGCAGCCAAGAAGTCTGAGGCTCAAAAATCTTAGAACAGCAGGAAACCATATGCAGATCTTAATCAATCTGTAATCTCTTCTGTAAGGGCGAAAAAATTTCACTCATACAACGCACGTGACCTGCGTATACACACACTCTGCTTCTGCTTTATAGTTCGTCTTGTCGAAGCGGGTTTTAATGTTTTTCTGGAACGATAGGTATTGATGACGTCATTTGGCTCAATTGTATTTAGTTTCCAATGAGGAAGTGCTCATTTTTTATTACAGCTGCGAAATGAGGTCAGCACTGGTTTTATGTTCCATAATAGGCTTCTGGAATTCGCCACAAAATCACATCATCCAGAAGAGGAATGAACCTTTATCCTTAAAGTGCACTACTTTCCTACATGATTCCAGTATGACTTTTCCTCATTACTTGCAGAAATATTGCTAGTGCACCTCACTCTTTGAATAACGATTCGGTTCTCGTAGGCGAATGTAAAGTTTTAGTTATCAATGAGAAATACTTCATCCACTAAATCGATATCATTCGTATGAATTATAAATAGGGAGACTATTCGATGTTTTCCTAAAAATGGTTTTAGCGTCCTCATATTTAATAAGGATTGCTTTTAGGAGTCTCTAGAGTATGAAACATACAGCTTTTTGATAGAGGTCATTACTGAAATATTTACTTTTCATCCATGTCCGGAACTACCGTAGTCTGTTGCTTCTCAGTTCGAAAGAAATCGCTCTTCCACAAAATAGGGACGGAATTACTGCGCTACAGTGCTAGGGTTATTTCAGTCTCATTTCCTTCCTTATAAAGGTTTTAATGAGCTCTCCATGAAACTTTTTTTGGGTCTCCATGGATTTTCGATTACGTAAATTAGTGTTAAATTAGTGTTAGCTATCACATTTCAGTCAGATTTTACTTACTGCATTTGAATGTAAATTGTAGTCATTTACGAATGAATGGCTCATTTGAGAATTGGGTCAGTATGGGGTCCTCATGAGAATAATTTCGTCTTTGCAAACGTAGGTCGATGAACTGTTACGAACGAATCATGTAATACTGCTATTTCTGTAACGTGAAGAGATTTCTTCCAGAATTTGTTGACGAAGTTCTGATGAGTTTTCTTTTGTCATGAGCATTACAATTCATGTCGTCTGCTATTTGTCATTCGATTCTGATTCATTCAATCGTCACCAGATTGATCGACAACGGGATATGTAGTTGTCACTAGTATCCATTTGTTTGAAAAGGTGTTCGAACAGAAAAGTAACGATTTTCACTCGATTTTCGAATATTCGAATATTCGAACATTCGAATAATGGTTAAGAAAAAATAGCGTCAGCAAAATATTGGACTGTAGTGATTTCTTAGTTCGACTTCATGCGAAAATACTAATAGCGAGCAGAAAACAGCGAACAATTTTAAATTTGGATTGACTAAAAATTTTTATTCCGAGGGTTAACAGGTCATGTGAATGGAATTGGTGTATAATGCCTGAGTATTCGAATATTCGAACATTCGAGTGGGCGTTTCCAGTAATTTCGAATAGTCGAGGTTTTTTCTTCCCGTTTTTTTTTTGTTGCCGACTATTTATTGGCTGTTATAGTTTGCAGCTTTAAATGTAAGTTCTTGCTAGTCGAATGTTCGACATTTGGAACACAAAAGTAATCCAGTCTTTTTTTTAGTTTAAGGGAAAATGGATGGAGATTTTTCATCTTACTCACATCTTGAAGACATCTTACATTTAAGCTGAGCTTTTCTTCCAAGGATAGGACTTGAAAAACTCAAGACTTGGAGCAAGTACGATTGCGAAAGTTCTAAGGTGGTCGATTTTCTAATAAATGCACGAGATTCGAGTGAGGGTAGTGCAATGATTGTTCGACTACCCCAGTATGACAACATTGAGACGGCTCGAAGTGTTTGTCGTCGACGACATTCATTCTTTATTGTTCACCTTCTCAAATATCGTACGTCCGACCGACCGGTCGGTCTTGTTCTTACGTAATCGCTTCGACGACGTCTAATCCCCTCCTTCCGGTGGTGGTACCACGCTCTTTTCCCATCTAACCACACCTTCAGAACCATCAGCAACATGCCCACATTTCTCTTTTAATCTCTCTTTCTCTTTCTCGCTCTCTCTCTTTGTCCTATTCACTTACGTTATTCACCATTGGCACTTGATAGCTACATTCACCTTCGCTTCAAGTTTATCCATAAATGTTGCTAGACAGTACAACATCGCCATTTCGATGTGCTTTTTCGTCCCCGTGCTACCATCGATGGTGTTGACGACTTCCGATGTCTTCCTTTTACAGCTTTTTCATCGTTTCTAACTATTCAATACCAGTAATTTTATAAAGAGTAGTTTAACAAATGGGAAAGAA
This sequence comes from Angiostrongylus costaricensis, assembly GCA_900624975.1. Classification (NCBI taxonomy): domain Eukaryota; kingdom Metazoa; phylum Nematoda; class Chromadorea; order Rhabditida; family Metastrongylidae; genus Angiostrongylus; species Angiostrongylus costaricensis. The sequence continues at coordinate 10,894 of UYYA01004636.1, forward strand.
ACATCTGGTATGAAGCTGTAAAAGCTGTAAGCTGAGAAAGCGTTTTGAGAAACAGAATATTTTGATGAAAAGGATATATTCCAACGTTCTAAGCACAATTGAACGCATAACTGCACACCGTTAATGACCTTTTTTGCGGGAGGTCTGAGAAACAGGTCTCGACACGAAATAAAGGAGGATTACGGTAATACGGAAATGTCTCTTCCTCTTGCATCGGCAATTGTATGTTTACCGAGACGATTTGTAGAATGTTTGCTTAGAGCAAGCTTTTATTGCGTTCATATCGCAATCCGAATAGATGATCATTTTCGGTTGGCCGAGGTCAGCAAACAAAACCCTCGTAGCGACTATATTTACTCGAAACATCGCCGTCAGTCGATCTGCTCGCTCTTGAATATTCCACTTCTCATTCTTTAAGTTTTAGAAAGTATTATTCAGTGTATATGGTTAAACGGGTTTAGAAAAAAGTTCGTATATTTTTAAATAACAAGGGAAAAATTTGAATAATCCTTCAGGTGTATGCTGTGGGGAAGGAACGCGCTATTCTCTTTTGCGGGGAGTAACGAGTTCAGCACCACACCATGCGTGTTCTTCGTTTCGTCTATCTCTCAGCTAGTTCCATCGATCTCTGTCATCAGCAATCGCGCATGGTGTGGTGGTGAACGCCTTACACCCCGGAAAGGACAATAACGCGTTCGTTACTCACCGCACACACTTGTGGTCTGGAGTTTTGCAAATATCTCAGCATCATTGAAGTTATATTTCGTAATATACCCTGCCGTTAAAAAGAGTGGGCAGTAAATAATAAATTGAAATCCTTCAGGTGTTATTAAAATCGTCAATTCAGAGAAATAATTGCTGAGGGTTCGAATTCTGAAAACTTTATTTATTCGCTGCTTCATTAACCTGGTTTATTGACGTTAGATTTATGCTACTTTGTAGATTGAAACATTAGAGTCGAAGATTCAGGTAATATGATTAGTCGGACGAAATCAGGAGGCGAAGAGTCACAAAGGACAGGTTTTTTACCTATTTTTTGTGAGAAGAGAAGGTCTCGTGGATGTTTATTGAGTTCTCCTTTTCCCACGGCTTCAATCGATGTTAGTAGTAAAACACATCACTATACTGTTACATTCACTTGTAGGGAAAATACTCTGTCCTATTTTCCGTTAAAAAAAGGGTGCGTGTGGCGTAGTGGTCGGAGGCGCCCTACGACACACACGTGGAATCGATCACCGCGCCAATGGCCCACGAAGCGTTCCATCCCTCTGGGGTTGGCGAATTGGTACCAGACTTGCCTGGGAGGATGGCAGCAGTGGTTCGATATAACGATAGACCACCGCGAGTCATTGTAAAGGCCAGATATGCGTTCAGTCACCTCCAACGATACTTAGTGAAGTCGAATGCATGGCACATCTCTCAGGGATTGATCAACGCCGAGAGCTTTATCCTTTATCCTTTTACAATCACAATGATGCTGAGACTCCGGGCCATAAGTGTCTGTGGTTGTAAATGAACACGCTATTACCCTTTCCGGGGCTAACGCGTTCACCACCACACCATGCGGGTCCTTCGTTTCGCCTAAAAGATTAACATTATTCGAACTATATTTCCTATCCTTTTTCTCATCGACTTTTCTTTGCTTTTTGCTCTAGATCCTCCATGAAATGTAATTATTGTCGCATTTACAACGTTGCGTTTTCCACAATTACTGAATTGTAAAAGTCGATTCGTATGAGATCAATGGGATTCTCTAGTTAATGAGCTTTGAAAAGGCAACTTTTTTTGGGGAATGGTCATTATGGCATTTCAGCACTTCTGGCATTCGATTCGTTTTCCCACTCATTCATTGTCTACAAAGGTAGCTTAGGCCGTGACTGTTTTCCATATGATCTGCAGTAAGAATTGAAAAAATCGAAATTTTTTGCTCATTAGCCCTTTCAGGGGTAGTAATCTTGTTAGAAAAATAACTTTTTGAGTGAAATCGATGAATGACACTTTTCTGCCGTCTTGTTTTGAGGCTTATTCGAATTTTTCAAAATATCCCTGTTCAACTGAATGTCACCAGCTTTCCATATTTTTTCACGAATTCTGGAGTTTTATCAAAAAATCGGTTTAATTGATATGAAATGATAACGACATTGATGACAGGGTGTTTAGGATTCAGGTGTGGCTGGCCTTCATCATTTATTTGATTTGGCCTTCAACAGCTAACCAGCTAACCGACCTAATCTGCCATTCGTAGTGGCTTTATAACGATGATTTATCACCGTACCATGAGTGAAAAGCGGATGTAGCGCACAGGTTAGAGTTGACCTGTCATTCGCACCAGTTTGGTTCGATCCTTCGCTCTGTGCTAACCAAGCCCTACAACTCTTCGCCATCGAGGATTTAGTACAAAAATTTTCTGGAAGAAGAAAAACACTGATAGATACATAGATAATCCAACACAAGTTGTCGTAGGGGCTTAACATGCATTCGGTCAACTTTTCGGTGCTACGAATGAAGTCGAATGCATGGCGCATCTCTAAGAGGTTAATCAACACCGAATGCTTTATCGTTTATACTTTTAAGTTCAGAATGTCTTCGGTGAGAAGGTGCTTTGACATGACAATTGCTTGACATTAACAATTGAATTGCATTGACAATTGACAAGTGCTTTGAAATTCGGCAGTCTATGGCTGTCTGATCTTCTCCAGCAGCTATTATTAACTTAAAAAAGTAAAGAAAAATATTCAGAAGGACTGCATAGATTTGGTGATTTAAGTGGCAGATGAGGACATTCTTAACGAAGAATTGTATCGGAATCGGGAACAAAAAACATGGGATACTTGAAGCTACGTCCATACCAAATTGGTCTATAGGGAGAACGACAAGCTCGCTAATTATGTAGCAGTTTTTCTACCTCTTGCTGTCTTCTAATCTCTTTCATGTTAGTTTTTAGACTATTCTTTGCTTTTTTTTCAAGAAATTTGGAAAAGCCAAAGTGGTGGCGCATTCTTGCTTTGCGAGGAAGAATAAGAGAAAGAGTTTGTATGTCGTCGAAAATGGGAGGGAAACGTTGAGGCGCTTAATTAAACACTCGAAAACTGAAGGGCCTTATGAAACTTGATGACGAAATTTTCTGTGGGAATCTCAACGATCTAAGATTAACGAAGAAGTGATGATTGGAGCAGATGGAATCTCTCAATAGCAAATCTGAAGGCCCTTGAACCAAAATATTTTAGAATTAGATAAAAGGTAAAAGAACAAAGCTCTCGGCGTTGATCAATCCGTGAGGGATGCGCCATGCATTCGACTTGATTAAGTATCATTGGAGGTGATTGAATGCATATCTGGCTTTTACAATGACTCGCGGTGGCCTACCGATGTATCGAGCCAGTGCCGCTATCGTCCCAGACAAACACGGTACCAATTTGCCGACCCCGGAGGGATGGAAGGCTTGGTGAGCCACGGGTGTGGGGATCGATCCCACGTGTATTTCACGGCGCCTCCGACTGCTGCACCACACGCTCCATTTAGAATTAGAACTCCTGATAAATTGCATTTAGTCTAAGCTCTCCGTTTTTTATTCATTTAATAATAAAAGTGCAGAAATGTGTTGTCTTTGTGCCAAACATATTCGAGCAATATGTCATTCATAGCTTGTTCATCTGCGGTTATTCATCACTCGTTCACAATTTTCTGGGAAGGGTTTATACATTTAGAGCATAGAAATACTGTAGGAAGTCGACGAAAAGCAATGAAAGGGACAAAGAGGAAGCAAGAAAGAACGAGCTAGAACTATGTTTGGCAGTTTATAAGTCCTTTAAATTCCAACTTTTCGTTGCATTTTTGTTACCTTTTCAACTGAAGAGTTGGCAACAAATCCCGTTTTCCGAGAAGAAAGAGCATTCGGTTTTTCACTTGTTTTATCTAAATATGGTCATAAAGCATTTTTTATGTAAGCTAGTCCTTTGTCAGGATTACTGTAATGAAGTCACGTGCTGCCATCGATCTACCATTGGTTGATTTGGTGAAGTTTTTCAGATCTGTTCGGAATTTTTATTAATGGAAGAATGAATTTTATACATCAAATCCATCTAAAGTATATTTCTTTTTGGAGAAGTCGGTTCTGGATAAATCAGCTTGTATTTGCAGAGAGTCATAGCACTGTAGATCTAAATGTTTGGTTTGAATGGTATCGTTTATGTGTGTGCTGTATCATTATTGTTGAGCAATCAGTAAGAGAGAATCTTGAAGAGGAATGAACACTTTGAAATGTTTATGGTGTTAAAGAAGTAATCTTAAAATACAACCACAATCGTGCTGAGGTATTTTCAAAACTCCGGGCAGCAGGTGGCTGCGGCCCGGAGCGAACCCGCTGTCACCTTTTCCGAGGGCTAAAGCGTTCAATACCACGCCATTCGTGTCCCTTCTTAAAAATCTCAAATCTTGTTTTCCAATCTTAAAATAGAACATTCGACTCCACAATGATACTGAAATTTTCGTGAGTTATGATCCAGTAGAAAGCTTCTTTTTTATTTTTCAGCTCATTGTTTTCATTTATCAGCCACTTTGTAGTTTCGTTGTATTCTTCTCTTATTCATCAGCTTCATAAGGAATTTTCAAATCAGAAATGCTTTGTTTCGATGTTGAAGATATTTTGTTGTTGTTGAGTTCCCTTCTTTTCTTTCTTTGCGGAGTTGGGGAGAAAAAAGTTCTTTTGATGAAATGCTCAAATCGAGGGAAGACACGACTTCTTCCAAAGTTATGTACGCTTCTCGTTGGCATTCTCGAATATCCTCATCAATCTCGCGCCTTTTAGCTGACTATGGCATCGATTACAGGCCGTTTCGCGGATTACTGGATTGTCGAAAGCGTTGAATGAGTGCGGCCTCGATTTCTCTACGACATGGATTTTAGTTGCCAGCTCAACTCTAAACTTATGAGTTCCTTAACCCTTGCAATTCCTCTGGAAGATTGCGACTTATCTTTCTAAATCGTCGCATTGCGTTGTGACTGGCTAAGTAGGAAGCAGCAGCAGCAGCAGCAGTTAACGATCGAGCGAACACCACTCTGTCGCTTTCATCGGATATCCGAGGCTGGCTCTTGTCTCTAAATGCGATTAATCGTTAATCAGTTCTTGACGAATCACTTCATCTCATTAGTTAAGAACGGCAAGGACTATAAAGCCGATGGCAATATAAACCCTTTGTTGAGCTTCAACCTTTGTCTACGTAGCCCTTGTAGATTGGAATTGCTTCCTAATAATGGCGTTTCAACTTGTTCTTAGGTTCTTATTATTGTACCTACTGAAAACTGCTTGATATTTCTTCATTTTACAAGGTGAAACTTGATTAAGACACACGATTACAATATTTCAAAACCGACTTTCTTTTAACCTCAGTATGAGCAATCAATATGTATTCTTTCTTTGATAAGTTTACACGAGGTTGGTAATCAATCTTTATTTGGCTAGCGTTTCGATCTTTGTGTTCGTCAAACCCAATGATCCGAGTCAACAGACGATCCACTATAAACAGCCAGCATCCTGTATAAAAGAACATCACGGGGAGAGTATGCCTCATTCGAGAGATGCTCCACTAGGGAAAATCCGATTCGATACGAAGACGATGCCGTCACATCGAAAAACGAACAACTGTCGACCATCGACTCGGATCATCAGCTCTAATGAAGACGAAGACGTTGGAACGTTAGTCGAATAAAGATAGTTTGTCAACATCGTGTAAGCTTATCAATGAAAGAATGCACACGATTACCGTTTAATCGATAGTGGAGAACAAAGTATTCGACATTAATTATCGACATCGACATGAATGATTATTCGCTTAGGTTTGGGCTATGCATCCGACTCCATCGTAGATATGACTGGATGCATGTTTGGTAATACAAACTGATTTTCGGAGATCTATAAATGAGCAAATCAAATTCTTTACTCTCTCATAGATGTCTGATACCGGCTTGCTGACCCCAATGAGGGGAAGGATTTGGTTTGCTAGAAGAGAGGNGATATGACTGGATGCATGTTTGGTAATACAAACTGATTTTCGGAGATCTATAAATGAGCAAATCAAATTCTTTACTCTCTCATAGATGTCTGATACCGGCTTGCTGACCCCAATGAGGTGAAGGATTTGGTTTGCTAGAAGAGAGGTGTCGAACCAACAGTGATGTGGATATTGTGAAATACCCTTAACTACTGCGCTGTACGCACACGTACAATTTAATAACAGCAAGATTTAAATGCTTTGTGAAGAACTTTGCATTCCTAACTGGTTAGCATTGTTTTCTTTTCATGTCGGTGGTGGTGAAATCAGCTTACTAACTTGAACCTCTATTGTCCGTGTTACTAATAGTAAGTTGGTTACAATGAAAAAAGCAGTAACTTTTTTGGGAAACAAATAGAAGTGGAAATTCTATTTTCTTGGGATTATATGAAATTCTATGGATGGAGTGTAAAGCTGAATCGTTGGAATGAATATGAAAAGTGGATTTTTTAATATTGGGGCACTTCGCTTTTGTTGTTTTTTGTTTTGCTCCTTTTTACATTCTGAATTCTTAAATATATCTTAATTTTAGCGCGTGTGGCGCGGCGGTCGGAGGCGCCTTGCGACATACCCATGGGATCGGTCTCAGCGCCAGCGGCCCACCAAGCCTTCCATCCTTTCGGGGTCAGCAAATTGGTACCAGACTTGTTTGGGAGGATAGCAGCACTGGGTCGATAGATCGGTAGGCCAGCGCGAGTCATTGTAATAACCTGATATGCATCTAATCGCCTCTAACGATGCTTAATGAAGTCGAATGCATGACGCATGCCTCAGGGATTAATCAACGGCGAGAGCCTTATCTTTTTCTCGTTACCTTATCTAAATATTTCGTGCTCTGTTGAAGCCTCTAGTAAAATTTTTTTGATGAGAGTAAGTTACAAGTATAACACTTGAAGACCCTATTACAGTTGCCTATGCAGGATCTCTTTTCAAACATTTTTCAGTGAGAAAGTCATCTTGTGCTTTTTTCTTACCGAAACTATTTGTCTAATCCTACGGTGTTACTCGAAACTTAGATAAATCAAAAGTCTAATGTGTGAAGGATCTGTCTGTCACCAGAATCCGAATATCAAACAGGGTAAGATTTCTGTTGAATCACCTCACACACTCATTGGAAGCTGAGAAGCGTCTTCTCTCATATGTTGATTCCTTTCGTTAGCTTAACGCGCGAAAACTAAAGAGTTTTTAAAAAGTTCTGCTGTCAGAACAGTATTTGTTCAGCACTCCTCCGTACTTTTGTTGTTAACAGTTTGTAAGATTACAGCTATTAAGTCTGGCATAAAAAATTCTGTTAAAAACGAAGTAAGTCTTGTTAGCAGAGCTGGATCATATCCTTTATGTTACCCTAAAGTGGTGTTGATCAATTTATTGCGACTTTGCAGTATATTTCTGATCGTTAATCCAAAGTCGATCAGCAATAAATCCAATAAATCAATAGACCCGAAGTTTGATTATCGATTCATTAGTTTTTTTCTCCGGTATAGTGAGTGTTCTTTTGTCGATCGATGCTGAAGGTACCATAAGCTCCAAGTGAAGAACTGAGTGTGGAAAAATGAATGGAAAAAAAATGAAAGCTCTAGGACAAAGTAAAACGATTTTGATGGACCTTTTAAAACCTTTTTCATCACCGATTATTTTTTTTACCCTGTGAATAGTTTTTTCTGGCCACCTATCTCTCACACGTCGGGCTGCTTCCCATCCATTCATTACAGCTGGGCGGTGTCAAATGCAAATGATCCTCATCGTGTCTTCCATCCATAGTTTATACATCGATCTCATTTGCATTTCGTCGTTCTTCTGCAAAAACAATTCAGCCCAACAAAGACGGTTGAAATCCGGAAGCTCATGGTGGTCCACATTATTCTACCAGTTTAACTTGTTAGAAAAATTATAAAGCTAGCAACTCGTCTTTCCTCGTTTGTTTTTTCTTTGTTAAGTTCCTGTCTTTCCCACCTTAAGTTGTTCGAGTTCGTCTCCAAACCTGAATTTTCCTTGTAAGCGACAATGTCGCTGGCTTCCTAGCCACATCGAGTATGATGTGTAGTTTTCAAGGTACCATATTTATTACAGTTTTTTTAAAGAATTACCTTACCTATGACCTTTAGTATTTTGTGAAGAAAATATATGAAAACAAGTAAAGGTAATGATTTTTGCTATGTAAATTGTGGAGAAAAGTGCCAGCATACTAATTCTAGGGATCTGTATGGATTCCTACAAGCTTAAAACTCTTTGCTTCTTTCCGATGGTCGATAATCTACCGTAAAATCACCCGCACTACAAATTCCGGTCTACTGTTTCACGAAAGCCCTGTAGCGCTTAATTTTTACTGCCTTTTCCAGAGAAGTGGTATGCTAACGTCATCGCCGATGTTGACGGCAACAATGAAACGTCGTGAATTACCGCTTAACACTCAAAGAAGCGATAAATTCGATCAAAATGTTAGTTTCGTTTCACACTCTTCTTCCTCTTCTTCGTTCTCTTTTGCCTCTTTTTTCTCTTTTTTTTTACTTTTCTCTTTTTTTCTTTCTGTTTCTCTGAAAAGGGTTTTCGAAGAAGAAGTTTCTGTGAATGAAGAATGAATGGATAAATAAGCAAATAAATGGCTAGAAAAATAATTAAGTGCACAGTTTCGGCCATGTTTTTAATTTGTCACTGCTATCAGCAATCACCGCTCTGTGCCATGAAAAAAGAACAGGCAGTACCTAAGAGTGAAGACGTTAAGTGCACACTGTATCGTTGTTGGAGAGTGTCGGTTACCTAAAAAATTTGCTCATTTTAATTCTTTAAAAAGTGGAATACAACCACAATTATGTCGAGATATAAGTAATACTTGGGAACCCTGGGTACTTTCCGTAACCCCGATTAGGCTTACGGGAACACACGTGTTATCCGTTGCTCCATCGACGCCCTCGTTTTTCCTTTCTGTCAGCCAGTTTCCTACCTTAATGACGCTATCAGCAATTACCCGTCATTAAAAAGTGTTCCGTTTCGGAAAAGTAAGATTTTCTTCTTTGAAGTTTTAATAGATAAATACCAATTAAGGGAACGCGATGTTGTGATCCCTTTCAATACACAGACCACAGAACCTACCCATGCACCGATTCGACGCTACTCAGGGCCATCTGTCCTGCAAGGAAATTGGTGCCTGACTTTTCTAGGATAAACTTACTTCTGTAATCTATACGGAAACCCTTCAGCCTTCCCGTTCCAGGACTAGAGCGAGATTTGACTCTACTACTATTCAACGACATACTTGATACTGTAATGGGCCGTCCTCACTGGTTGTGCGGGCCCCAGCATAACCTCCACTTTTTCGGAGATTTTCTGGGCAAACCATTATGGCTCCCTGGAGTCTCGAGGTCAGCCTGGCCAAAGTTTGTCCCAGGTTTTCTCCACCATTGGCAGTCGCAGCCCTTGTGGATAAGAGGAAGATTTATCACCGTGCGACTTTGATACCAGGACGGTGGTGGACCCTAGTATTGGTTTACTCTTAACTAGGCTTTCTATTGGAAACGCCGGACTCCTTCTCAGCTTGAGAGACCTTACCCGGGGATGAATCCTCCGCTGTACATCGCAGTCCGTCACCCAAGAACACCTCTCAGCCGCGATGAGGCGCTCAACCGTTGTGAGGATTCAACGACATTCTTAAACAAAACGACAATCCTGAAGCAACAAAGCAACAACTGAGCCACACACAAAAAGTTTGAAGACCCTCGTGGTTAGTTGAGACTAGGAAACGAATCGAATACGGGTATTAACTCGATACGGGAGATTCCCATAATTTGACACTTGTGAGATCGGGTCATGTAATGAGAACAAATAGCTGTCAATATCATTAGTCATCATATTCATTTAATTAAAACTTATTCGAATTGCATTAATTAGTTTTCTCAAAGTAATTTCCTTCACTTTTCCTCCTATCTTTAATCATCTCAGTGTGCTCAATAATACAATAAGACAAATTCACTGTTTTTCTTCATTAAGCAAACAAGAGGTTGATATGGTAGAATTTATTAGGACACAATAGCTGACGTATCGGCGGTTTCTCCTTCTTCAGACCCTGGAAAGGTCAATTTGACACGTGATCTACTTAGCCAGACACTTTTCATAACTCTAGCAGATAAAACTTAACACGTAAATTTGCGTTCGCGTAGTAAACAATTCGCTCAATAAGCAGCTTCTTTTAAACACCTACCGTTTTATTCTTTACAAGTGTTCCAATTTTTTGATGGGCAGCAGCCGCATAGAGTAAAACATGGGTGAGGATTGTGCCTGGGTGAGATCATTGAATCAGCCTGAGATATGGCGCAAGGTCACGCGTGATAACAGGACACTCATCCTTGCGGTTCATTCTTAGGTTTTTGGAATTAATCGAAAACGTATCAGGAGTTCTATGCGCTGATGTCTTGGAGTGCGAGGTTAGTGACTTATCTACTTCGAAATCTTCTCCGTTGCTTCTGTATCCTATGGACGCCTAGTGGAGTGTTTGGTTTCAATTCAGATTTACCGACTAGATGTTCTTTTAAGCGGGCGAAGAGCGGTCTAGTTGACGATTAATCGATGCCGAGGTTAATAGAAAGTCGGTCTTGGGAAAAACAAACAAACTTTAAAAAGCTAAGAACACTGTCTGCATAAAAGGGAACGTTTTCAGTGCTTGTTCTCTTATAAAATTCTTTCTTTCTTGCAAAATTTGAACTTTCAAAGATTTTATGATGACGTCTAGTAACAACTAGACGATGACGATAACAGCTAAGAGTGTGCTATATGCACAATCTCTATATGGAAGTAAAAATGTACAGATCGTTTTATCTTTGTTTTTCCAAGCATTGTTCTCCATAAATTCATAGCATATTTTCGCCGGATTTCAGGATATCGTTGTCGGCCCGATGGGTGACGTGCTGAGCGGTTCAGTGGAGGCGCTGATCGCTCGTCTCCTGCCAACAAACGACGACGTCACCGATTCCAACTATATTTTCAGTCTTTTATTAAATTTACGAACTGTAATGTCACCAGAAGAACTTATGCAAAAAATTGTGCAGGTTTGTCTAGAGCGTAGTAATTTAGAACTGTATGTTAACTTTTTATTTACTGGCTACTACAGTTTTTCACGGCAGGGTATTATGCGAAGTACAACCACGATGATGCTGAGATATCTGCAAATTTCTGGACTGCAGGTGCGGAGCGAAAGCGCTATTACCCTTTCCAGGAGCTAACGCGTCCACCACCACCACAATGTGCGGGTCCCTGGTTTCGTGTGCCTTTCAGCTAGTATTCTATCGATCAGTCATCAGCAATCACCCGTCAACGAGATTGATCCGAGGAGCCCATCTGGAGGAGAAAACCAGCAGAGAAACATGCGAAATGAAGGATCCGAATGGTGTGGTGGTGAACGCGTTCGTTTTCGAAAAGGGTAACAGGGCTTTCGTTCCCCACCGCAGGCACCTGCGATCCGGAGCTTTGCAAACACCTCAACATCATTGTGGTTAGAACTGTGTGGTTGCTCTGTTTTCATTGCAAACTTTAAAACATCTTTTAAACGCTTATCTTTTTTCGTTACGTTAATGTTTTTTGTTTGTTATAATATTTTTCACTATATTTTACCTGTTACATTTAATGGGCTAATCTTTTTTCTCGTGTTTTCTACTTTTATAACATATTGAAGTTATGGAAGATATTAATTATCGTCTCGTTAACTACGGAAAGGGTTAAACACAGGTTCGAAGCTTGAGGTCTCCAGTTGTGTTCATACTTCAGCATTTTTGTGGATGCATTCCACACAACATCCTACCATTAAAAAATAACAGGCAGTAGATAAATGTTAGGATAACAATTTGCAATTGTTTAAAATTGGCTAAAATATTTTCACCAAGGCTATCAACTATTCACCAAGGTCGTTGGGGTATGATTAATTCGAGACTGTGCTATATTCTTCACTAACATAACAGTATGTTGTATGCCGAGAATACTATATGAACATACCAATTTCACCTAGGATGGGTTGGAAGTAGGTGAACAAATATGACGGAAAGAGTTCAGAGTAGAAGATATTTCCGAGTATCTCCATTGCATTTCGGAATATAGCCACTTTTATGCTTGTACGTGGAACAGTGTCATTTAGTCTTATAATCGGTGAGCCTATTTGGTGAGGGCAAGTTAGAACAATTGGCGCTACGTAAATCTCTATAGGATTATCTCCACTCAAATTATCGTTAACGAGTCTGAAAAGACGAAGACCTCGAAACGTTAGCCGATTAATTTTTCGTAACAGCATCGTGTTAGATTGTAATTGGAAGGTATTAATCGATTTATTATTAAATGGTATACTGTGGAAACGTCATCGTAATGGTGGTTGCGACTGTGAGACCGCACCCAACGTTCAGAGGAGGGCTTCTAGAATTATAAATTAGCGTTAATATTTTTGGTAATGCTGGCAACAACTATTCATTCAATTTCAGTTTATGAGTTTTCGTTTTAAATTCTCTGGACGTTTTCCTAGAGCCAATCTTACAGACCTCGCAACGGTTTACCGCCTCATCGTGGCTGGGAGGTGTTCCTGAGTGGTGGACTGCCATGTACATCGAGGGAATTTATCCCCTGACAAGATCTCCCAAACTGAGAAGGAGTCCGGGGTTTCCATCATGAAACCTAGCTAAAGGTAAACGAATACAAAGACCTTCCTGGTGTGAAAACTGCATGGTGGTAAATCTCCCTCTAATCCACGAGGGCTGCCTTCGCAGGGTGCCCGTGGTGGTGAAGACCTGGGTCAGGTTTTGGCCAGGCCAACCTCGGGTTTCCAAGGAACCACAGTGGCTTAATCAGCAAATCTCCGAAAAATGGTGGTTATTATGAGACCTGCACAACCAGTGAGGATTGGCCGTTCAGGTATCAAGTATCAAGTATCAAGCAATATTATAGAAGAAATCGCTATTGATTACTTCGCAAATTGTACGCTCTTATCTGTAATTCTTTTCGAAATCGAAAGGAATCCTGCGGTTTTGTTTTCGTCATTAATTGGTGCTCAACTTTGTCGACAAACGCGGTCGATAACTACATTGGCTCACGCTGGTTAAAATGTAAACGTCTGAGTGAGTCAGTACTACTTAAAAGGATCTTCTGTTTAGTGCAGAAGGTTCGCGTTGAAGAAAATCCAATTTCACCAGTTCTCCGACTATCCCATTTTCTGAAAAATAATCCATCTCCAGTATGATAAACCGTTACTAGCTCTACCGCTATGTAGCTCCTAGCAGTTCGATAGTATCGTTATTGATTTTCTCGTTGTTCACATCAGGTCTTGAATGGAAATAGTACCTTGTCTACATTGTGTCCTTCAACTTAACAACAGGTTTTGGCCAAACTCCACTTGGTTTAGGGATTCAAAATCTGTTTCGCTTTTCGTATGAAATTCTTTATTTTCACTTTTAGCGAGAGGATACTCTTGCATATCTCGCCGTTCTTTGCAGGGACTACCTATGCTTCATTCCCGTCGGGCGTTCTTTGAAGTAGATGTGGCCCAAAACCGGTCGCATATCTACTCTAGGAATTACAGTCATTTAGTTACAACATTTTTTTTACCGCCGAATAGACGTCCAGAAAACAATCCTTGTTAGCACTAGAATCACCTACGCTTGTGCTCATATGAAAGTGATTGTGATATTAAAAATGCACATAATCCAAATCTATGGATGCCTCAACGGCAGCAGATACGGGTATTTAAGAATGTTGCAATAAACGACATCAAAATACGCTTTTTATCCTATTTAACTTTTTTTACCAATTAGGAAAAAATTTTTTGCTTCAATAGTACCACAATTTGCTTGGGAATAAATCTGCCCCTGGGCTGTCTTGTTTTTTTCACTTTATAGTGTAATTTTCTTAACTAGTGTTCTTGACTTTTTGAAACTTTCATGACAGTAATGATGCTGAGATATTTGCAAACTCCGGACCGCTGGTGTCTGCGGTGGGGCCCGAACGCGTTGTTATCCTTTTCGTGGGCTAACGCGTTCACCACCACACCACGCGAGTCCTTCATTTCACCGTTCTCCCAGCGGAGTTGTTGACCTACATGCTATCAGCACCTGTCAATGGGACGGATCTGGGGATATCGGTACTGAAACTAGCTAAGCTGAAGCTGTGGTATAATTTACAATCTCGGCACTTTTTATTTAATGTCTGAGAAAATAACACGGCCGAGAGAAATGCAAAACGAAGGAATTGCATGGTGTGTTGGTGAACGCGTTAGACCTGGCAAGGATAATAGCGCGTTTGTTCCGCACCTACAGTCTGGAGAATTACAAATATCTCGGCATCATTATGGTTATATTTCACATAATACCCTGCCATTAAAAAAGGGTAGGCAGTAAATAAAAAGTAGCGAGGTTTTATGACAGTTTTGTTGCTACTGTGTTCACAACCACACATTTAACCAATTGATTATCGAGCCTGAAGGAAAAAACCGGCTAACAATCTGCCGGAGGCTCGCTAAATGATTTTACATCAGCCACGGCTTGGTTCTTTCTCAAAACAGAATTCTCTGGAGAATTTCAATATGTGATATATTGGCGACATCTTCGTCTCAAGCTCGTCTCTGAAATCAATGACGCGACTGGCGTTTATCTTCAGCCTCAAATGGTGGTCGGCAAGTGGGGAATATGATATCCGATGTAGTGAATTGAATTCCACTAAAAGCGAGCATTTCCACTGTTCAAAACAAGAGAGTATTTCTTGGATTGCCTCTTTACTTGTTTACGTATAGTTATCGATAGATAACTATCTTCAGTTGTTGGGTTGGTCTCAGCACTTTTCCATTCATTTCGGCTTTTCACAACTATAGTCATGCAAGTAGTCGGCAAGCGAGTGCTGGTTCGTCAACGTTTTGAGGAGCTGTCATCTTATGCCTTTATTCACATTCTGAATGCTAGTCAAGTGTGTTTTTTTCTGGAAGCACAAGATAATCGGAGAAAGACATTCTCAGGTTATTACAACAGGCATTTAGGCTTTTATAGATCTGAAGCGAATTTGCTGTTTTGCTAACAGGGTTCTTCCAGAACGACAGCAATTACTTGACAACAGCGAATCCTGCGATTAGTTGACTGCTGCTGGTAAACTGTGCAAATAAAATGTTTTTGTACTGCCCACAATGTAAATTTGAATTCTAGTTGGGAAGTTTACTTACACAGTTATTCATTTTCCACATTTGCAACTGATGTCCGCGGAAGTAACCGAATTCGTGTTTGATCTCGGCTGCAACTTGCTTCTGTTTTCGACATGTTGAACGATGGCCGTCCAACGTAGACTAGGGCGTCCTTAGCTCTTCATAACAGGTATTTGTAGCCTTGTCTGCTGGGAAATAAGAAGGTATCTCTTATTTTAGAACCGTTATAATTTATACCTTCCTAGATTGCTGAAATAACACGAGTTTGATAAGGATGTTTATTCGGCTAGCGTTTCGACGTCTTCTTCTTCATCAAAGACAATGATCCGACTCGATGGTCCACAGTGTTCGTCTTCTCGATGTGGTGTCTTCGTCATCGTATCGAGTCGAATCTTCTCCAGTAGAACAGTGTTCGAATAAGGGAACCTGGCCCGGAAGCTCTCTTTTGGACCGGACGGTTGCTGATAACTAGTGTCCGCTAATAATAACTTGTTTTCCAACGTATAACGCTTATAACTTTTTTGCTTCGGTATGGAAGAATATGACAGTAAAAGGTATAGCATGAAACTTTTTCAAAATTGGGCATGGACACCGGCATTCACCACCAACTTCTTGAGCCGCCCAGAAGGCATGTCGGCTAATTTCGTCAGAAACTTTTGTAGCATTGGAGACAGTACTTCTAGCTGTTGCCTTGAAGTTCTTTCAAAATTATCGGTTTGCTATTTGTTTGTCTAATCATTTGGCTGAGAGTGAATGTTCTTGAGCAACTTGCACTACCTCAACATCGCTGGAATTGGAAAGACGACCGCTTCTACGAGTATCAGTGTCGGATCTTGCAGGCGGTAGGCTAGAAATAAATAAAGGATAAAGCTCTCGGTGTTGGTCAATCCCAGAGAGCTGTGCATTGCGCCATCATCAAACATCATTAGAGTTGAATGAATTCCTGTCTGAACTATACACTGACTTGAGGTGGCCTTGCGATGTTTTAAGCCACTGTTGCTGTCCTCCCAGGCAGGTCTGGTACGAGTTAGCACTCATGTGTATTAGAAAGGGCTTCTAGGTACTGCACTGCGCGTGCCCCTGAAGATGGTCTATCAACAAAAGTCCAATGGCATAGTTTAACGAATACAATACTAGATATAGAGTAATAGCCCGAATGTTGAAGTGTTATCCAATTTCATGATGCGGCTCCTCTACCGTTTTCTCATTTATTTTTCTCCAATTTTTTAAAAAGAAAAGCAAGACGTTTCTGCTTTAAATTTTTGTGGAGTTGTTTATAAATAAAGAATAATAAATTTTAGCAATGTATGTTTGCTCAAAACGCAAACGCTGTCAATTTCTGCCGGGAAGGACGAGATCGTATGTTTTCGCATTTGTTACGACTTTGTCGTGAATGGTGCGCCAGTATTCCGCATGATTTTCGAAGTGAACATATGCGTAGCAGGTGAACACTCTCCTTTCTCTAAAAAATCACAATCCAGATAATAAAATAATAAAACGGTAAAGCTGTCGGCGTTGATCAGTACTTGAGCGATTCGCCATGAATTCGACTTCACTATGCATCGATTGGAGGTGATTGAATGCATATCTGGCCTTTACAATAACTCGCGGTGGCCTAGCGATGTATCGAGCCAGTGCTGCTATCCTCTCACACAAGCCTAGTACCAATTTTCTAACACCGGAGGGATGTAAGGATTAGTAGATCATGGACGTGGGGATCGATCTTATGTGTGTGTTGCAGGGCGCCTCCGACCACTGCGCTACACGCCCCCCATCCAGATACATAAAGTAAATCTGCATACATATACAAGAATAAGATTTCCCACTAGTACATGGATTTTGTAAAACACAAAGTTTATCGAGTGCGAAACTTTTGCATTATTGAATAGAACTAAACGAAATACATCGGGTGTTTAAGGAATGGTCGGTTAAATGCCTAATGCAACTGAAAATGGACTTTATTTTTAGTTTAAACTTATTAGAATAAACAAATCCGATCTTACCAAAGATATTTGGTCTAGTCATAATAGATAACACTGCTCAATTCAGCAATTCAGTCTTAATCATAACCAGTAAACATGCTAAATCCAATGAATTATGACCTAGTCGCAAATATATTGCCTAATGGTATAAAACGTTTCCTAATCCAAACGATACACCGATGGCTGTGGTGCCTACAGTGTAACACATCGAGGACCCTCATAGGTTAGGTGATGGTCCCGTGAGGGGAACAATAGACCCATGTCGTCAAAAATTCGTACCATTGTTGTGGGCACGTGTAGCAAAAATTGTTGGAGAGGATGTGCAACATACATATGGGTGCAACATACATGTGGAAGTTGGTTGAACCCCTCGCTCCAAGCAAGTCAGAAACTCCATTGTCCTGGTGTTGAAAAATTTCTACCAGACTTGTATAAAATTATAAGCATGCTTACTTGATACATTATTAGTCCCGTGGAGGGCCAAATATGTATTCGGTCGCCAAACGTTTTTCTTATGTTACATGATCATATGTGGTCCTGCTCAATTCAATGCGACAGATAAACGAAACCCATGTTCTGATTCACAGCATCCATACCACCCAAGGAAGCACTTTGCCTTGGTGCCAACTGATTCAGTATTTCGGATATGAAGGATGGTAGTAGATATGCGTTATGAAGCTCGTCATGTATTTTGTTTTATGAAGAACTTTGGTTTTTTGTTTAGTTTTATAAGTTTTACTTTATAGTCTTATAAAAATGTTTCGTTTACTTTATAAAACCAAGTCTAATCGTCTCCGAGTCCCCGGATAGCTGTGCTATGGGTTTTCCACATGTTAATCCAGGAACCAACCAATTAATACCAGGATTCATCACAGTCCTGGTATCAAAGTCGCATGGTGGTGAATGTCCCTCTGATCCATAAGGGTTGCAACTGCCTGTGGTGGTGACGACCTGGAGCAGACTTTGGCTCGGTTAACCTCGGGATTCCAGGGAACCACAGTGGCTTAAATCTCCGAAAAATGGTGATTATTCTGGGGCCCGCACAACCAGTGAGAACGGTCCGTTCAAGTAAGTAATCCAGGAACCAGCTTTAATGAATTGGAGAGATCAAGCTGATCCCATACAAGACTTGCACCAATTTCCGGACCCCAGAAGGATCGGAGGCTGACTGACGCCGGAGAAGGGTCGAACCAATGCCTTGCTTGTACTGAACGACAACTCCAACATATTATTACCACCATTATTTTATAACATCATTTTACCAGCACTGTTTTTCAATCACACATTTATGTTTATTAATTATTATTACCTATAACACATTAACGTTGTTACAAAGGCTTTTTAAAAAACAACACGTTGCCTTTAGATTGAGTGAATTGCTAGGGATGTGCTCTGTTGATCGAACGTTCAAGCAAAAAGTCAGCGACTTGCAAACCAATCTTCGCTGCACCGTATGTGAATCCGTTTCGTTCAAGCAGGTCGCTTTCGAGCTATCGCTTTCTTTTTAGTTAAGCAAATTGGATCGATACAACAAGGCCGTAAGGAATCTGCAGAAGACGCTTTCCGAGAGCGCACAACGTCCTATCCAGTCTGATATTATGGTAAAAGTTGTTACGGTGACTGATTCACGTGCAAGAGAAAAGATATTCTGGATCATTTCAAAATCACTTTTACATTTTTTTTTTGTTAAAATGTACGAATGGCTAGAAAAATATTGGTAGAGTTTTTAGTCCAAAGTGCAACTTGCGAGTAATGAAAATCATCGAAAAATTACAACCACGACGATGCTGAGATATTCGCAAAACTTGGAATCAGAGCCAGATCGAACCGCGATTTCGCCTTTCGGGACTTGCGCGTTACACGCTGCGCCACAGACGCCTCTGTTCTGGGTTTCTCTCAGCTAGTTTTTTACCTAACGCTATCATCAGCAATCATCCATCAGCAGACATAGTACTAGTAGTATAGAAATAGTAGAGTAGGCAGAAAATAAAAGGTTAACGTCGAAAAATTGTTTTGCGAGTTTTGCAAACGAGCTTTTGAAGAACGTATTATACAGGAAATATAAAATTGGTTAAAATAAATATATTTAAGTCTGCAACGATGGAAGCTAAAAGATTAGAAAGGACTGAATAATCACTGGTGCACCTTGATTTATATAACCATTAAAACTGAAACTTGAACGCAGTTTAATTCACAACTAAGTGGGTGTGGTTTTGAGTTCGTTACATTTTGACGTTTAGAGCGGTCTGATTACGGTATGTACGGATCCGAAACTCGTCGCTCAACAACTCACTCATATTGAAATGGTAATTTCAAATAGATTAATGGTGCTTGTTTTTTGTTTTGTTCTTAGTTTTTTGAATTAATAATGCAATTAAAAGTGTGAAATTCCAGGAAAGATTCAGTATGGTGGGTGTTGACGAGATCCTCTTGGCACTGGCGAACAGCGACATTGCTGATCTAGGCAGAAATCGAGTACGTTGGGTATCCAAATTTGGATAAAAATTGATTAGTCTGCTTAACTTGGTATCCGACCAAGGGTTTAAAGAGTTTCGAACAGTAAGAATTCCATGAAATAACCTAACGAAAAGGAGTAATAGGAGGAAAACGTAGGATAGTGGACAAAAATGAAGAGGAAATGTGGTAGTCATTTAAAAGTTCGAAGGTAGTCTCACCCTATCAGCAAGTCGTCCGTGTGATGTTTCAGAACTGTCCCGGAAATTCTATTTCGTTCTATGTAGAATGGTTCAACCGGCTATCGTCGTTTGCCGCCACTGAGGTTCTGCGACAGCTGAGAAAGAAGCATCGAGTTGAGGTCGATTTCATACAGGCCATTCGTTTCATTGATACGAACAATGTTATAAGTAAGAAAACTATGGATCTCGCGCTTATCACGACGATTTTTATACTCTTTTGGGCTAAAATCGCGCGTGGTGTGTACAATGAAGGGATGGTAATGTGACATTAGATAATGAGATCGGTCACCAATCGCTAGTTGAGCCAAGTATTCACTCAGCTCACAAAAGTAAACCCCTACATAGCCTAGTAACTTCAGAGGTTATCAGTAAGTGTAGACTCATGTCCATGGAGCAAAAAACGTGTTTAATGGAATTCATTTGCTCGAAAATACAAAAATCTACACGAAAGGTAGAAAACATGAAAGTTGTTCAGCACCTAGCAGCACCACTCCTTTCGCCATTTTGGGACGTCGGAGCCATTGATCTAGAGTTAGTAGATCTGTGTGGGTAATTTATAGGAGAATAATCTTTAAATTGCTGTCCAGATCGTAAACTAGTCTTACCTTAGAAGACCTTGCCTGATTTATACTCTGCCACCCAAGATTTCGGTATCGACTGATGCCTGAAGGTTGCTCCATGCTATTTCTTGCCACACCATGCCACACATTCTATTAGGTGTGGCTGAATGAATGTTTGGCCAATGCAGCGACTTGCCGTGGCTTGCCGATGCGTATGAAGTGAGTGCTGCTATCATCGCAAACATGTCTGGTACAAATAGGAGAGGAAGTAATAAACAGAATAGGCCGACTCCTGCAGGAGTAGAAGACTTGATAAGGGCGAGGCACAGGATCGAACCAGCGACTTTGAGTGTATTGTTAAGGCAGTTCTGACGAGCGCGTTGCACACGCCACTGTTAAAACCTATTTAGGCAATGTGGTTAACCAGTCATTTTAACACGTCAGGTTTCATGCTGGTAATTACCAGGACTAAATTTTTTCCAGCAAGGAATACTTATACCTTCTAGAATTGCCTCGTTAACCCCTGTCTCTAGAGTGCTTAGACTTGTAGAGCAAATTCATCAACTTATTATAATTTCTTCTCAACTATATTCGTAAATTTTTAAGGTTATCGAATATTTGATCGATGTGGCGAAGGAATGCTGTGAAATCGGCAACTTCAACAGCTTGATGGCCATTGTAGCTGGGCTATCGTTGCCAGCAATCATCCGACTGAAAAAAACGGTTCGATTCGCAACCTTTTTTATTCGTATAATTTGGATGGATGGCAGGAAGAGGAGTAAAGAATAGGGCTTTAGGCTTAATACCATTTCAGAGAACTTCGAATTGCAAAGTTCAATACGTTCTTAGGTTGTTTCGCTTACGTGAGATTGTTATCTGAGTTTTATTCGGCTAAAATTTCGACATCTTCGCATTCATCACAGCCAATGGTCCCAGCCGATGCGCCACACTTGTTCGTCATCTCGTCTTCGCCTTCGTATTGTGTCGGGTTTTCTTCAGTGAGCATCGCTCGAATAAGACATACTCGCCTTGCGATGCTCTTTTATCCAGCGTGGTTGTTGTTGATACGACTATCCGTTGATAATAATTTGTTTTTCATATAGTGCAACCTGCAGCAGTGGATGTTATGTTAGCTGACATTAGTGAATGATAAAGGAAAAATGTTCAAACCTTTAAAGTTTAGCATAGACCATGAAATAGATGGCGATGTTCTAACATGGCGCAAATTTCCATGAAGGCTAGTTATCGTATAAGTTTGATACCTGGTGAAAACTTTTCTAAAAATACCAAATAGCTGATGGAGGTTGTAAGTAAATAAGTTGGTGAACGCGTGGGATGAAGTACCTCTGAACACTGGATATCCTAAGGTTTCATCATTGTTCAGGATGATTTCACTTCTATTACCTGATCTGAGTAAAAGTAAAAATAAAAAGTGAGTTAAAGGCTACCTGCGTGATTTTTTAAAAATCAATCTTTCGGTCATTCGAAGCTCTAAGGGAAAGTCTAAGGTAACGTCTCAAATATTTTTCACATCCGTTCAGTACGTTCTTGTCCTACCTTTCTTCAGTCACCGACCTTTTCAATCCATATGTTTCTATAACACTGTACTGAAGCCACCCTGTCTATTTTATTAGCCATTTTCACTTCATCTGCTATCTCAGACTCATTGACGCCCCAGATCAGAAAAACTTATACGGAAATTGAGTAACTCGGTTGACCTCTTGCCTCATCGTGAAAATATAGTTAATTTTAAAAGAAAAATACCCAGCAACACAACAGGAAACGCTGATTCTGTTTATTTCTGGCGTTGACTAGAGTAAAACGAGCGATTTCTTTGTAGTAAAGGAAAAAGAGATTGGAATGCGACAGAAGAATTGGTCACTTGTCGGTATAGAGTACGTTTGGCGATTGCCCATGAGATGCAGGGCAGATGCAACTATATTAGTGCCATTGAAGTGGGCATGGCCACATAGCGTGAGACCAGTAGCGTTTTGGAGGCGGATCGTTTAAACGTCAGTGGCACCCGTGCTAAAGAGCAGTATTTTTAAGGATCGACATTATTTCTCTTTTAATAAGACAAATTTTTACTGGTAATCTTTGAGACGATCTTTTTTCAGTGGTCAAGAGTTGAAAAATCAAAGTTGGAAATTTTGCAACATCAGCTGGATCCGAGTGGTAATTTTCTTTCGTACAGAGCCACAATGAAAGCTGCACAATGGAGAGCTGAGACGGTTGGAAGTAACCAGAAGGTATTTTTTCTTCTGGCTCACTCTCAGTTTTGAATTTAATGGATCAATAGAGTAGCTCAGATCAATAGAGGGATTGAAACAGACTATCTTAATAAGGTAGAAAAGTATGCTCTCGATAAATTCGCCACCATATTCAAATCTTTTTCTTTGTATAAGTTTTCGTACTCAGCTAGTTAGAATAGTTGAGGGTTCCAAATCAAATACCTGGATGTCCTTCATAATATTTGATTACAAAGACGAAAATTTTTTTAAAAATTATTGCTGTGAATAAAAATGTAAAGTGATAACTTTTATTTACTGCCTATCCCAATTTTCCACGGCGGAGTACTACATGTGATACAACCACAATGGTGCTGAGATGTTTGCAAAACTCCGAACCGTAGGTGTTTGCAGTTCGGAACGAACGCGATTTTCACTTTCCGGGACCTACCGCGTTCGCCACCACACCACGCGGGTCCTTCGTTTCGATTGCCTCTCAGCTAGTTTTATCGACCAGTGCTATCATCAATCTCTCGTCAATAGAATTGATCTAGGGAGCCCAAATCGGTAGCTAACCCTGTTAAGCTGAGGCTGTAGTCGGAAATGACAAGGTTTTGACATTTGTGAATTAGAACACACAAATTTACACTTTCCATGGTCACTGCTGAAAGAACAAAAGCATAAAGCTTTCGGCGTTTATCAATCCCCGAGGGAAGTGCCATACATTCGACTTCACTAAGTATCGTCTGGAGGTGATTGAATGCATATTTGGCTTTTACAATGACTCGCAGTGGCCGATCCATGTATCGAGCCAGTGCTACTATCCTCCCAGACAAGTCTGGTACCAATTTGCTGATCTCGGGGAGATGGAAGGCTTGGCGGGCCATAGGCGCGGAGATCGATTCCACGTGTGTGTTGCAGGACGCCTCCGACCACTGCGCCACACGCCCCTTACACTAGAGATGTTAATTTTCATTTTTCGTTCTAATTTTTGTGTTTAGATTTAGTTATTTGGGACACCGCGAGGCGATTTGTACACTTTGTTTTAAAATTGCTTTTTTCGATTTTTACAGAATCTTTTTCTGTAGTGGTCAATTTATTTCCTATGGAAAAAAATCAGTAATGAAAGCATCAGAAGAATTAACAAATAGTTATTTTCAATTGTTTTGAAGTTGAAATATTTCAGATTGTCATACCATTTTTCGTTCTTCTGCTGAAAGATCTTTTCTTATTGTATCACAGTAACGTTCGTACCCTGCCTAATGGACATTTGAATTATGTCGTAAGTACCGTTTTTTATTTCATTTCCTCTTTTTGCTAATGTTTCTTCGATTTAAGAGTAGTTATGAGAGAAGGTAGGCAGTCGCTGCCTTTGTGGATCAGAGGTAGATTTACCACCATGCGACTAATTTGATACCAGGATGGTAGTGGATCCAGCCATTAGGTTACTCTTAGCTAGGCTTCCTGATGGAAACGCCGGACTCCTCAGTTTTGGAGACCTTGCTGGAGGATGAATCCTCCTTGTATACACCGAAGTTCGACACCCAGAAACACCTCCCAGCCACGATGAGGCGGTAAACCGTTGACAGAAATTGGCTTTTGAAACCCCTAAATTTCTGTTTATTCCCAGGATCGGCTTTCTATTATCTGTTTATTGCAGTGAGCTGTTGTTTGATTCTGTTTTTTACTACTTAGCTAACAATATGTTCATTAGTATTTGGTTTAGTATTAAAAAATAGAATAAAAAATAGCCTGGGCCGACATTTCAAATGTAAAAAAGTCATCGAATCGACGCATTTTCATCAAGATTTTCTTGTTTAATCGTTTAAATTCCAGGCCTTCTCACAGATATCCGAACAGTTGCGATTGGTAGTGCAATGGAAATCAACGTTTTCTATATTTCCGAAAAACGCAGCCGTTCTACAGTACCTGCTAATTTCGCCACTCTATGGAGAGACCGGTACCCAGTGTTAAATAGTACATTAAAACGAAAAAATGAAACGTTCAACGTTGATCAATCCCTTAGGGATGCATTATCGATTCAACAGCACCGTAAAGGTGCTAGTAAAGGTGGATGAAGATTTCTCATCTACACGATGACATGTGGTGAGCTACCGACATATAGGTTTAGTGTGTTGAGCTACCGATGTTTGGGTTTAATGATTTTGCTCTCCCGAGAAGTTTTGTACTAACTACTCCCGACATTTTGACGTACACAGCAGCCTTTTTGATCACTGATCGTTGACGTAAGCTAAAACTTTGTATTCCTTCTCTAGCTTGAGTCGTACTATAGACATTTAGCATCATTTTTTCGATTGCTTGTCTAATAACACTGACTGATTTTTCGTCCTGGTTAAGTGGTGGTCACATTTCTGATACGTACGCTAAGGCAAGAAGGATCGTAGTCTTGGAAAGGTCAAAACGGAATAGAACGTTTTTTTCTTTTTTTGGATTCTCGGTGATCTTACGAGAAACAGGTTTTTCCTGCGCGGCTATGGAGTTAAACCGCTCGTCATTCCTTCCCTTGTCCAACTATATATAAGTGTAGCATTTGGAAACATTCAAAAGTCAGGAGAATGTAGTCCATTTATTTTATTGCGTTTATCCCTCAATACTTATATGGTTTGTCGAGCTTTCAACTTGATGGCTAAATATGCTCACGAACAGCTTGCTATTCCATCTGTGGGTAGAAATGTTGTCAATTTGTTGCAGACGGCTCTTAACCACCACCCACTTGAATGCAGACTATGACCGGGTTGGTGTGCAAGATGCAAAAGCGAGCACACGACGCATTCAGGCAAACTGGCCCAGCTTGAACACAGAATGTGTCCCTTGAATTTGTTTGCGTCTCAGGAAGCACAACATCAGTCTTTTCTCGCTACAGGGCGTTGTTGGCGCTTAAGCTTCTCTATTCTAGCCACTTATTATTTCTGTGGAAGTTTGAGGCTAGTTTTTTTTCTTTAGTTGGGCTCCAGTTAACAATGCAATTTAGACTGAGTGGAACTTTAAATTGAAAATTTAAAAAAATCATTAATGATATGCAGGCCTCCTATTTCATAGAAGAAAAGTGTCGAAAACGAAGAACTGTTTTTTTATAGTCACTGCTAGTTGTATTAATTCCACAAAGGTAACATGTAACGATCGAATCGTTCTTTCCGACACAGATGTCTCGATCCTCACCCCAGTTAACCAAGTTCTGTTTCGATCTCGGTGTTACCTAGACAAATAATTTACCTACTCGGTGAATGATAACAAAGATTTTCTAAACTACTTCTAGTACTTCCGTTTTTTGTCGAAACTTTTAGCCACCGCTCAATTCTTTCTGTTTCGATTCAGAGTTGCTCATGGCATCATACGAATGCGAAGCAGCCGAGAGTGCAGCCGAACGAGAACAGCTGAAAAAATTGAAAATTCATGCTTAAGCTCTTCTTTCCATACAATGATTCCGGAACTTCCATACTTAGCAATGAAATCTTATCACTGAACACTCTAGATCAGTTACTAAAGGAGACGAAAAAACTTCCTGTGAAGGATGTCATGAGGAATTCATCAAATCAGCAGTCCCTCCAGGGTATCCATGATTTTATTGATATATTGTTTTCTAGCTAATCATCATAAAATGTAAATCATATGTTTATTTAGCGATCACTGGCCTATTGTCTTCGATCTGTATAGCGTTTGAGCTTTACTTTTATATTTTATGGGTTTCTTTAACCTTGTCATCACTGTCATCATCATTGTTATTCCTACAACACCTGTAAGAAATTCTTGCAAGTCTGCATATATGTGACATTCGATCGATTCCGTAAGAACGTTATAAGATCCTTCTTTTCTGTACTTTATTTCCGAAAACTTGTTTGAGATACTGTTTCACCCATCTTAACTACAAATACGTTAGTGGTCTGATAACTGTAAGAATTAGTAAAATGTTAGAAACGGTTCCAAATCTGTTCAACTGTGTTTACTCGTGGGAGATGATCAAATCGCAGCATTCGTATAAACCCTTCTGTCTTATTTCATTGATAACCTAACAGGAAGCTGGCTTACATTTTATTATTTTTGTGTAAAGAGGACATACATCTAGTTTATCATCCTGTAATGAAGTGGCCAGAAATAGCACGGAGGTGGCTTGTTCGATTGTGGTTGTGTGACATGTTTGTTAAAAAGTACGCAAAACCGTCTTCTATGTGCTTTGAATATGCTTGATTATCATCACTTCACGGATTAAGCACTTGGATTGTATGAACTCTAGGTAGACCTTTTGAACCTCTTTTTGGATTTTGATGCTATCTTTCAGGTCAACGGAATTCAATGCCATTTATGCTCTCCAGTTCATTCCCGTTGGCAGATGATTGCTGATAGCAACGATTAGAAACATGGCTAAGAGAAAAGCATAGCATAGGCCTCGGTTTGTATGGCGCATAAGTATGTAAACCACTGAAAAGACTATTCGCGGGTTAGAAGGCCAACTGTCGCTCTGAGTTTTGCTCCTAACTAAGCATCCTTGTGGTCAAATTATACTGATGCTATAGTTTCGGCTTTATTTACATGATCGCTCTACTGAGTTGTTTTTATGTGTTGAGAGAAGAAACACACACTCGTGCTGGACGAAATAAATCATAAATCTAAAATTCAATCAGTGACACATCCTACTTCTGCGCACTTATCAAAACTCATAGATTGGCATCCACTGGTGAAGTTACGTTTATCGATCTATCAATGCTCATGGTTAGAGCCACCGCCAGCTGCATAGACGGACCAACGAGTAGAATAACATGGTTTCTAAGCCTAAGACTTACCCAGTTGCTTGAACATATCCCAGCCCACCTTACGAACACCAAAATGTTCTTCCTGGATAGTCTAGGTAACGCGCGTCGTAACATCGCGCACGTGATGGAGTCTTCTGAGGTTGTCGTACTTTTATACCAACATGCCGAACGACTACGCTATATCAGCCATCCTCGAACTCCTTATGCAAGACGAAGGAGGAATAAACCAGTTGATGACACTCTTAAAGGAGTGCCTAAACTGCTCAATCTTCAGATAGTCCAGGAGGTACTACGCACAAATCGAAGGAGCAGTGACAATGGAGCAGTGACTGGTACCGAGTCCTGCCCTTGAGTTCATGTCGGATGTTGAAAACATTGTACTTTTGAACGTTCGGATTAGGTCTCCGAAAGCATCTACAATCCAATGTGGTACCGATGGGCTAAGATGAGTGACAAAAACGCCCACTATTTCTGGTTTATTACCTCTTTCACCTTTCACACACTAGACACACACCAGAAGGGCATTTATATGATTCGAACAGTCGCTAATATGTGCACAGAAAGTGGACGGAACGAAGAGTTTCTGAATTTAACACTGCAATGGCTGTTTACAATGGTTACGAAAAGGTAGCACCTCCAGATTGATCTAGAATAAAAATTACGTTTTTAAGTAATAAGTTTAGCGAGAATAGGATTCCATTTATCCCAACCTTTATCTCAAAGTAAATAAGTGCGTCTCTAAAACGCTGCATAAAAAGGACCGCTTTAGAGAGTTCAGCAATGTTGTTATAACAAAGCGAAGATGGTGTAACTGCCGACCATTGATCTTCACTCCCATATTATCTCATTCCAATGTTCGCATGACGTTCTCGAGGGTGGCGGTAAACAATTTTGGAGAAACGGTGTCGCCTTGCCTAGTCCCAATTTTGACGTCAATGTTATTATCGTTGTAGATTGGTATACACTGAGTAGGGACACCCAGACTTTCAAGAGCCTCCACGACTGCTTCTAACGCAGTTGAGTCAAAGACCTTTTTTAAACCAATGAAAGTGAGATAGAGCGGTCTTTTGTACTCTGGCGATACTTCAGTGAGCTCCAGCTCTTAAGACCGACTTTCTATTAACCTCGGCATTGATTGATAACTGGCTGTTTTTCTAGTTATTGAAGATCATGGGAATTGCTGCGTGAAATACCAACCTCGTGTCTGCTCTTTGAAGAAAAACAGCGAACCTCAATGAGTCTTGTTATCGTGGGGAAGTGGTCCATCGTACCAAACCCTCTTCGAAACCCTTATTGCTCACATTGCTGTCCATAGACCAGTATTTTGTCAATCCTGTGTAGGGTGACTCGAATGAAAAGTTTCTAGGCGACAGACAGCAACGATAGTTGCCGATATCGTGGAGGCCACCCTTCTTGAACATTAGCACGGTTTCGCTGGTCTTCCACTGTCTAGGAAACTTGCATTCAGACAGGTAACTTGTGAAGAGCCGACGAGCCAGTGTTTTAACGAGGATTGGGGGAAGGCTGTTCAGGTGTTCTGGTTTTATCCTGCCCAGACTTGGTGCTCTTCGATTTTTCTCCGACGAAATAACAAGTCGGATTTCGGAAGAAGGAACCGGTTGTACGACATATCAATCCTTTTTGTCTTATATGGAAAAAAAGAGGGCGTAGCTATTAAAGATACTTGAGTAGTAGCCGTGAATGATTTTTTCCATTGCCTTTCTGGATGCTGTAACTGTTCCGTCTGGGCGTCGGAGTCCAATCATGTTGCTTTTGTAATTGGAGAGGCTTCGGTGGGCTTTGCTATTGCTTTTCCTAGCCTCTATAGCTTCGACCATTACTGCTGCTTTTTCTCTTTTAGATCTTTTATCGCCTGTTTGCATTACTTTGTAAGCTCGGACGTTTGTTAGCAGTTGTCTGCAGCTCGTGCGATTCCACGTTGGCGTCTCAGTTCGAGTGTTTCTGGAGATTAGCGTCTCTTGTTGACTTTCAAACTGAATGAAAGATTAGCTGACAGGCAGACGAAATAAAGAACCCACATGGTGTGGTCATAAACGCGTTAGCACCCGGAAAGGGTAGTATCTCGTTTCGTTTTCCACAGCAGATACCTGCAGTCCGGAATATTGCAAATATCTCAGCAACGTTGTGGTTGTTTCATGCATAACATCCTATCGTGAAAAATTGTAATAAGCAATAGTTAACGAAGCTTGCTGAATGTAAGATCACTCAACTGTTTCAGCTTAGCGTTATGAAAGTTCGAAATTCACCTTCGAAGATACCGTCCTTTATACTAACGCATTGAATGACCCCGCAATGCAACCATCCGCGAACTTCTTATGCAATACGAAGGTGAAGTAAACATGAATGGCTTCGCTATACAGCAGTTGTTTCTCTTGAAGGAGCTCTTAAACTGCTCGATTTTCAGACGATCTGAGAAATGTTACGCCCAAATGGAAACGTTGGCAATGGAACAACGATTGGCACCAACCCTTTCAATTGCCTTTATTTCTAAGGTGGAGGCAGCAGTAGTCGATTTCTGGGCATTACTCTACTGCAGATATGTAGATGATTGTTTGCCATCTCCTCCAGACAAGAGGAGATGGAAAAATGTTCTGAGTTATTGGACGAACAGTTAGAGTACATAATCGAGAAAACTGAAAGGAAACGGGCTTTCATTTTTGAACGTTGAAATTAACCTATCCGAAAACGGCTGTGTTACAAATGATACCGAGAGCTATGTGGCAAAAGCATGGTGGTTCACAACTTCTCCTCTCATCGTCTGCCTACCAAAAAGGCGTTTGTAAGAAATTTGCTTGTAACACCAAATGGTGCGTGCCAAAAAGAAAGCAAAAGGAGAAATCTCGGAAACTGGTGTGGCAAACAGCCATTTCCAGCAGCTACGAAACAGTAGCTTTTTGGGATAGGCATGAAAGGAAACCTATGCCTCCAAACAACAACTCCATCCATTATGAGGTACCGTTTATCCTTTTCTTCATTTCGAAAGAAATAAGTTCAGCTAAAAAACGTTGCTTACATACAAAACAACGGCGCGTAAAATTCTTGAAGCGCTTTGGATTAAATTCTAAGAACCCAAAAATGACCCGCAAGGAGGGTTGTCTTGTGATCACATGTGGCCAAGCGCCACATCTCAGGCCGGTGCTATGATCTGAACCAGGCGGATCCCTTCCCATGTAACAATACTCTGTGCGATTGCACTCCACCAATTAATTTGCAACGATACCAACTAACTTACATCGAGTAAAACGATGAGCGTTTAAAAAAAGCTGTATATAACGCGAATGCAAATTCATGTGATAAGTTTCATCTGCTGAGGTTGTGGAGGTGCTTGGCTGAGTGGATTGCATGCCAATTTCACCTTTCTCAGGCTCTGAAGAAGGCGAAACCACCGAAATGTCGACCACTGAGTGCTGACAAATTCTACAATACCAACCGCGTGTTTGCTCACTGAAAAAGAGATGAATTATCGATTAATGCCGAAGTTAATAGAAAGTCGGTCTTAGGAGTGCTCATTCCATTCGACTTGCCTTTTTCTCTGGACGTATTGATCGCATTTACATTCATATCTAAACTTAGAAGACCGACTTTATGTAAAAACATTGTGATGAGCGGATAGCATAGTGGTAGCGGTGCCGATGATCGCGAGAGCGGGACCTATTCGACCCTGCTCCGTGGTCACCAACCCTCTCATTCTTCCTCTGACGTCGGGAATTGGTGCAAGGCTTGGCTAGAAAAAATTCATTTTTTGCCATCCAAATAGAAATGATCTAGTTCGACTTTCTCAGGACTCTAGGTAAAACCAACTTGCCCAACATTCAAGGAAATCATGATGAAAGCAAAATCCTCGAGCAAGTGCTGGAATTTACACAGGAGATGTGAAGGCGGGCTGCATAAAATAAAAAATCTTATAAACTGACCATGTTGAGCTGAGGCGAGATTGGCATCCTGTTGCTTTTGTCTGTTGCTGTTGTTTGTCGTCGTTGTTTGTTGTTGCTTTTGTTGTTGTCGTTATTGGCTTCCATGGCTCTTTGACGCCTACTCATTCCACGTGAACAGCATAAATGTGGTATTAAACCTCAAAAAAGCGCTTTGAAAAATTCGAAGTCGCCGGAACGTCGGCCATCGAATCACAAGGATAATTGCTCATGTCGACCTTGCTCCAACTCAGCAAGGATTTTTCCTAAAAATTGCGAATCTACGCTATCTGGCGTTAATTACTTACTTAAATACTTGGATAGACCATTTTCGCTGGTTGTCCGGTGCCTAGCATAACTTCCATTCTCGGGAAATTTGCTGGTTTAGCAATGGTGATTCCTTGGAGTCCCAAATTTAGTCTAGGCGAAGTCTTCCTTGGATCGTCGCTACCCAAGGCAGCAGTCGCCGTTGTGGATTTGCCATAGTTCGACATACCAGGACGGTGGTGGATTCTGGTATTGGCTTACTTTGGCTAGGATTTCACATAGAAACGTTGAACACCTTCTCAGCTTTTGAGGGCCTGCTGGCGAAGCGACCGACCCGCTGTACATAGTAGCCCGACACCTATGAACACCTCTAGGCCACGACGAGGCGGTAAACTGTTAGAAACCTTACTGCCCATAAGTTCTTTAGCGACCTGACCTTACTTGTCGAACATGTGCAAAACTTCTTGCATTCTACTCAATTTCCTTGCACCGTCGTCTAAGAACGACGTTGTTTTTGCATATATGTTCGACTGCACTTTGATAATTTTCGTCTTGTTCAGAATTTCCTAGGACAGTGGCCGAGTGGACTAACTTTGGCCGATGCCGGAGTAAAGGGATGAATAGTGCGCACGCGTTGGAAGAAACAACTGTTATTGATTGCTCGTACTGAAGTGCAACACTATTATAAATAGTTCTTGAAATGTTGTTTACTCTAAGCTCTCTGAGAGACAGTTAAAGCACGCCAAAGTGAGCGTTCTTGAAGTACCAGTAATCGTGTGGCCTAGAAAAGAATAAAGCTCTCGGCTCTGATCAATCTCTGAGGGATGCACCATGCATTCGACTTCATTAAGTATCGCTGGAGGTGATTGAATGCATATCTGGCCTTTACAATGACTCATAGTGGCCTACCAATGTATCGAGCCAGTGCTGCAATCCTCTCAAACAAGTCTGGTACCAATTTGCCGACCTCGGAGGGATGGAAGGCTTGATGGGCCACCGGTCCGGGGATCTATCCCACGTGTATTGTACGGGGGCCACCGACTAGTACGTCCACGCGCCCACACCATAACGTGACACCATATTGTTTGCAAAACTAACCGCTGACGTCGTTGTCCTCATCGTCGGTCTGATCATCCAATTATAGAGACCTTCCCTCTTGAAAAGTTCTCTATCAATCTAAACAATAGTATTTGATGTCCATAGTATGGCTGTCTCGTAGTCGAGCACTAGTTACCGCAATTTAACCTTTGTAATCTACTCGGTCAATTACGTTCAGTGTTTCGGGCACAATAGCGGTTCAGGTTTGACTTTAGTCGCACAGCAATGATGGCTTAACCGAAGGAGGTGGCGTAGCAGTAAAACAGTTCACTACTTCCTTGTGAAACAACGAAGCCAACGACGTTTGATGTTTCAGACAGTTAAGTACAGTCTATTGCAGCCCAGGATCAACAATCCAAATCGGCCGTGGTTCAATACGAACGCGGCTTCCGCAGCCGATATAAGCCAGGTGCCTTCGATGGCGGAGACACGCCATCACTCACCTTATCCCCGATCGGTTGCGCCGATAATCCGCTCCTCACATCAACTCATTCTCATTCGTCCTTAATAATCCGCAGATTATTGTATCTCGTTCCTTAGCTTGTCTACAGCGCGCTGTCAGTAGTGGCGGGTGTTTCCAAATGCATTCTGTTTGCAACGATATCGGTGGCATGTACCATACCTCCCACAATGAACGCCATGAGTACAAGGCCGCTGAGCGGCGAACTTATGCTATTTGTTAAAACGCTATAGGCTTATCAGTTGTAGTCATTATCATTCTGGCCCTTAACTCCTAGGCAATGGTGGCACCCAACGATGCTCAAACTTCACGTTGCAGATACAGCGTTGTCCACGCACGACCAGCCGTCTGACTGTGCTCCGTAGATGACATTCGTTGTCCATAGCATCATCAATGCTCGTGTAACTCACTGTCCTCACCGATCACGCTAAGGTGCGCCTCAATTCTACAATGTTGATCCTTAGCTCAGCCGAAACACGGCTCGTCAGCATCCCTCTCCGCCCCCAGCGTACTGTCACCCTCTCCGCCCCAGCATACAGTCTTCCTCTCCGCCGCCGCACCGGCCGCGGATAGTGCAAGCGCGGCATCGCTCACGGCTAACCAACGGTTACTTGCATGTAATAATTGATTATTACTGTTATTATTGTATTAATGATGTAGTAATATTCAAATACCCTTATCTTGTTATTAGCCTCGCTTCACTACTAGCCATAGGACCACATAGCTTTAACTCGTGTGATTCTTTTACCACTACTTCTCTATCGTTGCTATTATGTTATTAATGCTGTATTTACGTATGTAAACGGTTTAATTACCCAAGTTTGAGAGTGCCAGATCAGTACAACGATTAAAAGACCCGCGTGGCTAATATTCTACACGGCCTGAACCGCACCATTTCGTCGCTAACTATTCGTTACACCAATTCACACTTTTGGGCTGTGCGGCGGAGAGTAAATAAGGCTGTCAATTCTTCCCGGGATCCTCCAGAAGCTGAATGACACTTTTACTTTAAGATTTATCGAACAAAAACACGACGGCATAGACAAAAGAGTTACCAGTAACTGCCTCACGTCCGAAATTCTGCTAAAAATAAGAGGCAAATAAGATCCTAATAAACATAAGAAGCAAAGCGAAATATAAACATATTATAATCCAGTCCTTCCAACGGTTTACCGCCTCATCGTGGCTGGGAGGTGTTCCTGGGTGTCGGACTGCGATGTACAGCAGGGGAATTCGTACCCTCGGCAGGGTCCTCCAAGCTGAGAGGGAGTTCGGCGTTTTCATCAGGAAGCCTAGCTAAGAGTAAACCAGTGCCAGGATCCACCACCGTCCTGGTATCAAAGTCGCATGGTGGCAAATCTTTCTCCGATTCACCCTCTTGCGATAGTGACGGCCTTGGGTAGACCATGGCCAGGCTGTCCTCGGGATTCCAGGGAACTACGATGGAATCTCCGAAAAATGGTGAATATGCTGGGTCCCGCACAACCAGTGAAGACAGGCCATTCAACTATCATGTATCAAGTATAATCGTGTCATGTGAGTGGTAAACGCTATGTGCCTGTCACGAGACCTTAGAAAACCGGGGGTTCACTAACTCGGTTCCCCAGTAATCAGCTTTAGCTGGCATGTAAATGTAGATATAGTTATCAAGCGTCTGTGGAAAGAATACAAACGATTATTATCCAGTATTTTCAAAGCATGTGGGAAATTACTTGGTATGGCTTTCAACAAATAATCGACAGTTCCAAAATCGGAAAGGATACACTTCATCTAAAAGCAGCTGCCTTTACATAGTCCTTCAAAGCGCTCTAGTGTTCCGCCCGGCAAAAAATATTTCAAATAAAAGGTCTTATACGATGGTCGCGACATTATCTTATTCCATAAGTGGGAAGAACACATGTGGTAGGTTATAACAGATATTAGCACTTTGTTGAAGAAAATACAAAGTGATTATTGTAACCCGATTTTCATTTAACCTTGGTGTAAATGATTAATGCACCTTGTTTCAATGATTAGCTAACACGAGGTTGTTACCGATATTTATTCGGCTAACGTTTCAACGTCTTCTTCTTCCTCGGAGCCAATGATCCGAGTAGATGTCCACAGTCGTTCTTCTTTTCAATGTGGTGTCTTGGTCGTCGTATCGAGTAGGATCTCCGTTAGTGGAGCATCTCTCGATTAAGGCACACTCACCAGACGATGCTCTTATACACAGGATTGTTGTTATGATAGCGGTGACTGTCCAATGGTAATGACTTGTGCAGAGCATAATAATATTTCAAAAATCAGCTTACCTTTAAAGTTGGTATGACAAGTGAACATGTGTTTAAAATACAATGCTAACTTTTTGTTTTCTGCCAATTGCAATTTTTCACGGCAGGGTATGGATGTGGATTACAACCTGCCGTGAAAAAATTATAG
Organism: Angiostrongylus costaricensis; assembly: GCA_900624975.1. NCBI lineage: Eukaryota > Metazoa > Nematoda > Chromadorea > Rhabditida > Metastrongylidae > Angiostrongylus > Angiostrongylus costaricensis. The sequence continues at coordinate 46,508 of UYYA01004636.1, forward strand.
CAATAAGAAAATAAAAGGTTATCACTGTGATTTCGGCTACAGCCTCAGCTGAAGTGTGTTCAATGCCGATTTGTGCCCCCATATCAATCCCGCTCACGGGTGATTGCTGATGGCAGCATTAGGTAAGATACTAGCTCAGAGAGCAAGGGGCTCCATTGCGAAGTGTATAATGCGCGAGCTCCAAGAAAAGAAAATGGTGATTCGATCTGTTATGGAGTCCAAGTTTCGCAAATATCTCAGTATTGTTGTGGTTGTGTTTGAATTGATAAGCTTACATGCATTCAGCTTAAGCACATGTTAATTGGTTACACCTGGGTTAAAGGAAAGTCGGTTTTTAAAATGATATTTTGCACTCTGTTCTAGCCGATAATATTACCGCTACTGCATGATTGATTGTTCGAAAAAAATAAGTTGCTATCACTGGACAATCAGTTTTATCACCAGCCAGCATTCTTTGTCAAAGAGCGTCGCTGGGTGAGCATGCTCTTTTCGAGAGATGCTGCACCGATGAATATGTGACTCGATACGAAGACGAAGACGTCACATCGACAAAAGGAACAACTATGGATCATCGACTCGGATCATTGGCTCTGAAGATGACGAAGACGTCGAAACGTTAGCCGAGTAAATATTGGTAACAACGTCGCGTTAGCTTATCAATGAAGCAAACCTGAAACCCCAGAATAGACTATCCGGTGAAGAATGAATTCTTATCAACGAGCAATCGCTATCATCAAAAACCGTAATATGTAAAAGGCATCGCTGATGAGGTCCTTCTTTCGAAGATAGTCTTGTAAGTCTGCCAGTAAAGGAAGCACACAGGAAAAATTTAATAGTATTCTAAGAGCTAAATAAGCTTTAAAACGGGAAGATATATAAAGACAAAAGATTAAAAAAGACATGGAAGTTGTGGAGAGATGGCCGACACAACAAATTTCGCACTCATTCTTCACAGAAGGCTCTTCGAGCCCTTTGACCACCATCAGTTTATCTCCAGCTTTTATTGTTTATGTTCGGTTACCAAATATCGGCTTCTTCATGCTAGCTCTAGAAACGAAGTGATTTTTTCATGTTTTCAACTTTTTAAAGAGATAGACAAGATGTTTGGTCAAAATAAAGGAAGACCGAATTGCGGCTCATGTTCGAGCAAAGGTATATTACGTCTTGCATTCCTAGAATTAGTTCATTGAACTTTCACGTAGTTTTAACTCTTCATTGCTGCCTACTCTTTTTCATGGCAGGGTATAATATGAAGTACAACTGCAAAGATGCTTGAAGTTGTGGTACAAGCAAGACTCGGAACCACAGTTGTGCTTCGCACTCGTAATTACCCTTATGGAATGCCGATGTAGTATTCGGCACATCAGCCGAAGCCCTTGCTTTGCCTTTCGCTCACCCATATTTCCACTCTGTCAGTGCTCTATGCAATCATACGTCAACGGAAGTGATCTGGGTGGCATAGGCATTGAATGCAGTTGGCTTGAAACTGTAGTCGGAAGCGGAATGCTACAAACTTTCAAAAGTTGGAAAAAGTCAAGGAGAGATCTGAAAACCTTGTGATTTCAACTACAACTTTAGAACAGCTGGGTCCAATGCCTGTTTTCTTTTGCCCAGATCGTTCTCGTTTACGAATTATTGCTGATAACACCGATAGGGTATAAAACTGATTGAGAGAAAGGCATGACAAGGTACGTCGGGTTGATGTAATGGATAGCACGCGACCTTCCGCTAAGGAATATCGCGGGTTAGAGTCCCATCTGTTTCCACGTTTTGCTTATACCCCAGCAACCTTGTGATTGCATTTTTTAGTCTTTAGGTGAGTGCTTCCTGTCACTGCTGTGTTTGTTGGTTTAGCAGTTTCTCGACGTCGATGGTAGATACCATTGCAATAGTTGCTCTTCAAATTGGTCATCATTATCTATCGAAATACTTGTGGTATTGGTTTCATCTTGTGAATGCTCAGCAATTTCTCAGTTCTAAAATCCACTCAATCACTGAACGCCGCTCTTCGTTTTCCATTTTCGGATTTGTGTCTTAATTTTGCATTTATTTTTATAATATAGACCCTTTCGTATCACTCAACAATTCATTAATAAAACCTAAAAATCTGAAACGATTCTTGTTGTTCTGTCGAATAGCTTAAACGTTTTTTCTCCAAATTTGATTTGATTTCTCTTCTGGCCTCTTGTATAGATGGATGTAGGGTTGAGCCGATGTTCTGTTACATTGTAACTGTCCAGTGCCACTTAGATGTTATTTATTTCAGCTCCGATTTCGCTCCCAATATTTTATTGTCTCTAATTAAAACCCTGGCTTGGATGGCCTTTGGAAACCATGAATCCATAAAGGGCTCGTCAAAAATGATCCAGCCCCGGCGCCTCTCACATTGTACGCCTTTATCTATGGCCTAAACGATGAGACAGCCGCCAAGAACCTCTTGTCTCCTTGACAAGCGTTTAGCGGATATTGTTTTCTCTGCAGATCGATAGGATTTACATCGATCAGTATATCCTTTATCTTCACCTATTCCATTTTCGGCATATTTCACCGTTACAAGTAAGTATTGGAGTGATGTCCATCGACAGTCACAATTTGCTGCTCCTCCTGAATTCTCCTATTTGTTTGGGAGCCTGCACCTATTCTGTTCTTCTTGGCACGTTTCCTGATCTCTTGAGTGGAGCTGCGAATTCAGAACACTATCGATCTTATTTTGTTCGATAATTTACGCGTGTGATGGGCTTCATTTTGGCTTAGTTTTCTTTACTATCTTCACATCTTTTCTCATCGTTTCATTGTCATCTACTCCTTTTCCATGGTTTCTTAACCCTACTTCCTCTCATCTTTGTCCTACAATAGAAAATCTTTATCCATTACGTTATAATTCATGATGTAATCCACCATAACAAGTCTAAGGCAGGAAGAAAGCCAAGTTACTAAAACGTTATCCATCGTATTTCAAAGAGAAGTGATTAGAACCTCGCGTTGGCTTCAGAAGGATACCTCTTAAGGTACAAATCAGTTAATAATGCTGAGTTTTATTGAAAGCCGGTTTTTCGAGCTTTCCCTCGTTAATACAGTAGTTCATAAGAGCCTTTTATAACATTATTTCTTATAACGTTATTAGGAAATTTATGTCTGACTCGTTATTTCATCTTCCTCACAGGTATTTAACCGAAGCTATTTTTCTATGATTTTTCTTGTTAAAACTAAAGGGCAACAAAATATGCATTTTTAGAAAACGTCGAAGGTTGGGATTTCTGGAGTGACAGCAGCGATTTCGCTAAACATACTTTCAACAATGAAACTTGCAGGACTCCGAGAACTTTAGGCAACGCAGCTGTTTTGAAGTAATTAAAACTAGTCAGAATGTCGATGAAGGTTGACAACCAGATGTCGCACTGATTAAAAGAGGATCACAAAAATCGCAGTTTCGAGGTACTGTTGGCATTTCTTCAAAGCAATCAGAGCTACCCGTTTTCAACTATGTTGTGAAGTGCGAGAGGAAATAATCTTTAGCGGTTTTTATTCCGCTTAATAAAGTTTTTTCTGAGCTAAGATATATCATTTTGAAAACTTTTTTCTACGACCCGTTCGACTCGTTTCTTCACAACCATCGTTCATGAAGGTCTTCCAGTTACCTAGCAATTTCTTAATTGCAGTTTCAGCTGCTGCTAGAGAACTTTCCATACATGCTGAATGCAGCTGAAGGCTGGATGAATCGAATCCCACTGGCGTCCTGAGATAGCCGAGCAAGAGCGTTCGCATTCCAGTTGGAGAGAGTGACTTTTCCCGTACAAGTCTGATGCCAATTTCCCGTCCGCCGAGAGGTGAGAGGTTTGATAAGCTTGGAGCGAAATCGAACCAGAATCGTGCTCGTGATGATAGGCACCGCTACCACCGTGCCATCGGCTTCCACAAATTTGAAGAAGGGACTTGAAATCGAACATTGTTTCTCAATAAGTTAGGTCTTTAAGGCTAAATCGAGTTTTAGCCGCACTTTTTACAATATGTTGTTCTTCTTCTACGTCTAAGTATTTGTCGTGAGGTTTTTAGAGGTATAGTTCGGATAGGCACTATCCTCCAATCTTTCTTTTTTCATACTTTGATTATTATAAAAGAAAGATATTCATGTGCTTCTTAGTAACCTCGACGCAACGCTTGCTTATTTCTGGTCTTTTATGTGGTTGGTTGAATAATTCTCCGACAAGAGCTCATGTATTCTCTTATTTGCACTACAGATCAGCTATTCGTTTTTCTGGTGTACTTGTTGTATTTCACGTTTTTTTTATGAATTCTCTTGCATTTTCTTGGAGAAGATGCATTAAGTAATTTGTCTTGAACGATTCCTCGATTAATACCGGATTCTACCACCGTCCTATTATCAAACTAATCGCGTGGTAGCAAATCTTTCACTGTTCCACAAGAGTTGCGACTGGCTGTGGTGGTAACGACCTGGAGTAGACTTTCGGTGGGCTCACCTTGGGACTGCAGAGAACCGCAATTGCCAAACCAACAAAACTCTGAGGATATCGAAATCATTTTGGGACTCGCACAACTACTGAAGACGGACCGTTCAAGTAGCTATCCAAGTATTCCTCGATTTATGAACGTTTGTCCGCTAAATATGACTGAAGGCCATGTGGCTTCTGTTCTCCATTTCTGGTATCTTTCAAATCTTCATTCAGCAAGAGTTTAATAAAAAATTTTCGTTCTCTTTACATGTTTCGATTTTTTCATGATATTCTCCACGGATGCGAAGTTCGGAGCGAGCTAGCGTGCTGCCACATTTTAACTGTCAAGTGTTACTATGTTGTCATTCATTTCAGTTCCGATTCTGCTTCCAGTAGTCTACCACCTTATTGTGACCAAGCACCACTGCCGGATGTAAATGTCATGCAAAACGTGAAGCTTCTTCGTCCAGCTGATTATTTATAGACGAGGGGCAGTTCGGCGTTTACATCGGGGAACCCAGGTAATATTAAATCAAAGCAGAAATTTTTATTGAAATAAGCGATGGATGTTGAGATATCATTCTATCATTGGTTATTTCTTCCATTCACGACATTTACATTAACTCTTTATCTTTTCGTTATTTTCACTACAGTAGGAGACAAGATATAATAGGCAGAATAAAAGCTTCATCCTTCTCATAATATCACAGGTATGCCAAAAAAGTAATACTTATAATATCGTTTCTTGCGCTTCTGGTCCACCAAGCCTCTGCTTGGTCATCGACTCTGCTTCGCTGGTACTTGTTGAGAAGATGACGATGTCATCGGCAAAACGAAAGTTTGATAGGAATTTTCCATCGATACGTATGCCTTTCTATTGCGGCACTAAACAGCTTTGTCGATATTGTGTCGCCTCGTTCAACCACTTTTCCTATAGGTATGATAAGATGGCTAACCTATAATTTCGTAGTGCAGTTCCAATAACAGTCCGACAGAGTTCATATATAGGACGGACCCACTCCTTGGTCGACGAGCGCTGATAAGATTGCATTCGTTTCGACACTGCCAAACGCTTTTTCATAACCATAGCAAATTAAACAATTGTTGGATTTATTGTGAAGGTCACCCTTCTTGGAGAATAACACAGTCTCCCTGGTTTACACCGAATGGAAGCCATGTTTTCTGAGAGGTAACGTGTGAACAACCAACTCCGGACCTGGTGCTGTTCGATTTCGCCGGCGAGATAGCATGTCGGATTTCGGAAGGGGGAACCGGTGGTACAACATATCCATCCTCCTTTATTTCATATAACGGAAGATGGTTATGGCTATCGAAGAAATCTGAGTAGTATTCGTAAACGATTTTCTTCATTGCCTTTCTTGACGCTGTAACTGTTCCGCCTGGGCGCCCGAGTGCAATCATCTCGGTCTTGTAATTGGCGAAGCCTCGGTGGGCTTTGTAAACACTTTTCTCATCCTCTGCAGCTTCGACCATTACTGCTGTTCTTCTCTTATTAAGATCTCCTTTTATCGCCTGTCTGCACTGTTTTGCAAGTTCGGACGTTAGTTCGCGGTTGTCTGCAGTTCGTGCCATATCACGCTGGGGTATCAGCTCGAGAGTTTCTGAAGACAGACGTCCCATGGTGGTTTTCGAACTCTCATCTTTCATAGCGCTAAGGTGAAGATGTTGAATGAGCCGATTGCACTTTTCGTCGATGTTATCGACAAGAACGTCTTCCCACCAGCTCACTATTGAGTTGAATAATTTCCGATTTATGGTGGTTTTGGGACTTCGTTTTTTTAAATTTAGCTGCTTTTCTCCTTTCTGCGAGAGATAGAATCTTGCAAAAAGGAGGCGGCGGTAAGATCCGGTGTAGAATTTTGGAACAATAGCGACATCGGTTAGGCAAAACCCTCCGTTTACTATGATGTGATCTATTCCGTTATTGCACTCTCCACTGGGAGACTCTCACGTCCAGCGTTGAGGGTGGCGCTTCTGGAATTGCGAGTTACCATGGATGGTCTTGGACGTCATGATAAACTCAGAGAACCGCTCACCCCTTTCGCTCCATTCTAATCCGTGGGTCCCAATGTGACATGCTTCAGAGGTTCTTCTTGGTCCAATCCTGGCGTTAAAATCTACAATGATGTACCCTGAAGAATGTGTGGTCTTCTCTGTAGAATTTCTCCAAGTCCATATAGAACGCTTCGACTTTTTTTATGTCATAGTTTGATTTCGGCGCGTAAACGGCGAAGATTGTCAAAGCTGGTAATGATCCACATCTGTCTAATCATAAACGTCACAAATTATTCGGGTTGTAAGCTGTTCGAATGAACAGATGTTCATGGACAAACTCGTGTTGACGAGAACGCCGACGCCGCTGACTTCTCTGCTGTCGCATGTTCCGAGGAACATTTCTTCCCCGAAGTCATAGTCGGCGTTAAATGGATGGCGTCATTTCGTCTAAGCCAGGCCGGTGACGTTGCACCTCATCCTTCTTGTTTGCATGATCAGGTCTTCCGTCGAGGACTTGAATGCAAGTGTGCGTGCATTGTCGGTACAGATCGCCACCTTAGTTCTTTGAGGCTTAGGCAGCTTAGGATGGCCCTGAGTTTTTAGCCGCCTCTCCGTACCCGTCCCACCTAACGCTACCGAATTAAGGGCTCTTTCGGGGTTAGGAAAAAAAAAGCCTGTTTCTTTTACTGTTTTTGGCTTTTTGATAACCACGTATAGCTTGCTGGGCTCTGAATGTGGGGTGGGGGCTGGGTACACTCTCGGGTAGCTTGCCAGGCTCTCCCAGAGTGGACATGGAGCTTATTTATCGGAGGCGACTCCTAATAGCCTCCCATATACTTCCCAGTTACTTGATTGCAGAGTTTTGGCCGAATTGACTCGTAGAACACAATCCGCATAAGCAAGAACGCACCTACACACGCATGCATGAATACGCCTCGTAATTACAGAATGTGCCAAATCGGCGCAGCAGAAACAGAGAGTCCATCCCCTGGATCCACCTGCGTCTCAGTGAAACAAAGGTCGCTTTTGGTCCGCGATTAACCCTCTATCCTAGGGTTCAAGGTTCTCATATGAGGGATCTCGAGCCGGGTTAGTCGCGAGGCTATTTGGCTGCCCCAGGTGGCGGAGAGGGGGTTAGTCGGGGTCCAAAAGCGACTGTGTTTCCCTGAGACGCAGATGCATCCAGGGGATGGGCTCCTCATTTCTGCTGCGCCGATTTGGCAGTTTAGCGAACAGAAAGCGGCTTGACCCGCAGTGAACAATTCTCAACATCCACCACATTGGGCCCGCTAAGATTACAATGCAATAGGAACGTCTGCAATAGGAACGTGAGCGGAGTGTAGGCTGTAACATACCTCTTGTCATGATCCACGCCCATTTCTTCGTTTTACGATGAAGGCGGGTAGGAGGTCTTCGTTATAGTCCTCTTCTTCTCATGCTAAATTAATTCTGACGGATTCTGATATGCAGAGATCCGATTTTTTTGACTCTTGAACAATTTAGACTTTAATGGATCCTAGGTCTGTTTTGATAGTCTCTAGAAATGTCGAAAAATAAATTTACAGTACTGCGATTCGAACTTTTGAACCATCATCAAACGACGGAATTTATGCTGCAAACATATGGGATCGATTACCGCACCCGTGGCTCACCAAGCCTTACACCTCTCCGGAGTTGGCAAATTGGTGCCAGACTTGTCTAGGATAGCAGCACAGGTTCTATGCATCGGAAGGCCACTGCCAGTTATTGTAAAAGCCAGATATGTACTTACTAGCCTCCAGCGATGCTTAATGAGGTCGAATGCATGGCGCGTCCCACAGGGACTTATCAAAGCCGAGAGCCTTATTTTTCGTGTTAACAAAAACATCGCTGATATCTTACCACACCTTCAGCCTTTAATATTATATATAATATTAGCTTTTTACATCATTTCTTTTTATTCTTCTTCCTAGCCCAATATCTTCAAAATCTCTGAAAAACAGTATTTTGAAACGATTTCGTGTTGTTCACACGAAAATTTTTAGTGAACTGAACAATCCCTTCGATATGCAGATATCAGTGCTTCATTGGTTGTTTCTTCTTCTCACAGTATTTACAGTACCCCTTTACGTTTCCATCATTTTTATCACAGTTAGAGAGTGGAGATGCAAGGACCAATATAAGACGTATAATGTCTTTATAATATCACAGGTGAGTTAGAAAAAGCATTTCTTGAAAAGAAAAGACGAAATAAACTCCAAATAAATGAGGAGATCTTAAATAACGGCGTCCAAAAAAATCTACGTTCAGAATCAGCCAGTTGGCTAATGTAATTGAACACTCTGCTCGATCGACAGATTCAGGCCATTGACAAATCTAAAGGGTGGCATAACGAGCTTCGCGTATGTCAGAATCAAACCTCCTGTGATTCCTCCGAATGAACCTCGAAATGCAGTAAGCAGTTGCTTTCCCAGTAAATTCTCCTTGAGACTATGAAAGTGCACAAAATTTCATCTTCAAATTTGCCTGTGAGCGAACCCATAACGTGGAATCGCTGACACACTTGATGGAGTTTGTTTGCAAGTGAACGAATTCGTCTTCAAGGTGAAGAGTACCGGGAAACCAACGGCTGCACCAATAACCCTATTTTATTGTTAGCTTGGAATCTTAAAAACTCGGAACTTTCCATCGTAGGCCTTTGTGCTCGCATGCCGCATTATCGTTGGAAAGGAATACAACATAAGAATGAAGCGAAACCGAAACAAGAACCAAATCGGTCTCTAGGTGTTGATATCCGCGGAAGCGCATTTCCATGGAGGAATTTTAGGTAAGGAGCAAAACCCACGCTGTATACATGATTCTCTCGCGAAATGTGTCAGATTAAGAATTCGTTGTTTGTTAAACACTTTTTCATAATGGATTAAGGTTAGACCAAAAAGCGAATGTTACTCCCGACAGAATTCTAGGACCCGTGAAGAAACGGTCTATGTGTGGTTCATGAAGCAGAATTTTTGTCGGAATCTTGATTGCTGAATCCGTTTTGCCTCAACCAAGGCTTACGATATGCGCAAAAGGATAATCTTCGTGAGTAGCTTGTGGAGTACACTCACTATCCACTTCAGACGATAAATACAAAAATTCCTTCACTCACCTTTTTTGTGCAGAATTACAATCCTCGATGTTTTCAGCTGCTCAGGGATTTTCTCATTCTTAAGTGGAAGTATTATATTTGCTGCGAGACGTACGCGTGCTTCGAGAAATCAAGAAAAACCTCAAAGGAAATCTGTGCACGTCTTCATCCTTTCCATGACTACTGAAATTTTAGTAAATAGAATCTCGAGCGGTTTTTACCAGTTGGCATTGACTAGCAAAAAAAGTGGCTCCAGAGCTTTTCCAGATTGAGGAACGGAAAATACTGTGATGCAGCCATTTTCTTTTGGGGTGGGATGTGTTTTAGTTCCATTCTTGCTCACCAGGTCGGGAAGCGAAACATTATAATCGCACGGGTCCTGATGACAAATCTTCAGAGTAGATCGTTTTTGAGCTACTTCCGACAACTTTTTTCTTAATTCCAATATAAATCCTCATCTAAAGATCACACGCAACTAGCATTCTTTATGATCAGTGTTGAGTGTGTTGGGATAGGATCAAGCTTCCATATCCTTTTCTTTTCGAAGAATTCTTTCGCATAATGGAGGTGCTGTCTTCACTTTTTTTGAGAGACGTTTTTCTTAAGTGGTGAAAGGGGTGTTTTCCAGCCCACGGTTGAAGCAAATTTTCGCATGGAGGACGTGTTGTCAAATTCTGCACAGTATCAATCTACGACTAAGGTCAAGGAGGCGTGATTTTCTGTTCGTGAGAATATGATCAATCTCCTCATGAATCGTGCCGTGCCGTTAAGAGACTGCCATGTCCGTCAGTGATTCCCTGTCTTTTAAAGAAGAGAATTTTCACGAAAGAGATCTCTTGTGGAAAGTAGTCCTACGTATCGCTCTTTGTCTGGTGCTAAAGTCCCCAGCAACGAATCTATATGACTTTTTTTTTGCTGATTGCTTCCAGCTGGCTGTAAAGGACGTTCTGTTCGCTTTCATCAGCTGTACAAGTCGGTGAGTGGTAGTCGATGTGCTGACTTTTATTTGATACAGAATTTACAGATGAATAATAGCCAAAAACGATGGAAATGTTTGGTATAAAATGACTGAATGGGAAAGAAACAGGCGTAGGACAAAATCAGTGGCTCCAACACTTTGTAACGGGAATTAACGGGAATTCCTATGCCAGTCCGGCCATTAAAGTGGAGATCGTCGGTCTTCCTGATTTTCGTCTCATATGGAGCGATCACATAGAATTTGATGAGGAAAGTGGCACCAGGCAAGTCATAAGTGCCGACTTTTGCGACAACTGTTTTGGTGCTAGAGATGCACAGCAAGAAGCAGTTTCAACGGCGTTTCGTGCGCACAGTCGCTTTGTCCGTTTCCAGTGGCCTCCTGCGCAACCCGAAATTTGATCATTACTCACGGTTTGTCCCAACGTTGTAGATGGAAGCATCCTATACTAAGGCTAGAGGTTTCCTATTTCAGCCATTGTAGCTCACTGGTTTGTCGGAGTCAGCCTGAACAAATTTTCCGCATTTCGTCACCCCCACCGGCAGCAGGTGGTCTTTGTGAGTCAAAGAGAGATTTGCCACCTCGAGAATAATTTGATACCACGATGATGGCAATTCGTGGTGACGGCTCCCTCTTAGCTGAGCTTACGGTTGGAGTGGTCAATTCGAATTTCTGTGGATTAGAAACAAGGAAGGTGCAGGTTGTTTATCAGAGTAACATCGCTGACGCGATTCGTTTTCTGCACATGCGACGATTTGTGAATGATCTGAGTGGCTACGGGTGAAGTGCTAGTGAATTACGCAAAATATGCCTCATTTCTTCATTTAGACATTTAAGATCTTATCTCAACCAAAAGGCGTTGTAGCTCACAAATAGAAAGAGTGTGAAGCTGCAGAAGTAAGGAGCAGAAAAAATTGCGAGGGCACAGAACGAAAAACTGCTGGGTTAGGTTGTCCACCCTCAATCACGAAGAATGATGTGACCTTGTTAGAACTTTTACTACTAGACAATTGTTCACGGAAGAATTTCTGGACAGTCGCCAAACATTCAAACACTGTGCTATTGCTCGTGTTAATAGAAGGGACATAGGTAGCAGTTACTACATTCTTTGCTTGTTTAACAACTTGAGAATTGACGGGAAAAACAGTAGACCCAACTAATACTTTGTTAAGAGACTATCAATACGATAGGGGAGTGTGTTTGTAGCAAGTAGTAACTTCCTCTGCTCACAGTGAGATTCAAAGACAGATTCACTGCTTTCACAGAAGGTACCAAGAGAACGAAGCATGAGGACTGTGCGATATGTTCCATTTATTTCATACTACAACATTCCCTTGCACCGTTGACAATTTTTTTCATTGCACTTAAGCTACGTATTGCACGTGAGTAAATAATTTATAGAAGCGGGAACAAAGCAACCCAAGCTGGTCCTCCCAAATAAAGGCTCATAATCGGTATTACTTGCGACCTATCCCGGCATAGGAATGCAGGGCATGGCGAGATTTTAAAGAAATGTGATTCTCCATGGGAGAATTTTTATGTGTTAAGATGTTCTATTTGTTTTCATCTTTTTTTTTACAGGGTGCTGCCGATCTTATCGCAGTCGCCAACTTTGTCTTTTGTGTCACAATTCGACGAAACCATTTGTGCGACGATTTCTATCGACGTCACGAGTCGTTCCTTGGAACGTGGTGCTTTGCTCAGTACTACATTTTGGAAATAATGCGCATATTTGGCATTCTTCTCATCACTGTTCAACGATACGTAGGAATATGTCGGAATGGATCGGCCATTGATGAAGTGAGTTTGATTTTATAGTGAAAAATTCTGACACTGATAAATAAGGAAGAATGCTAAAATTTGTTTTGCTAAGTAATAGAAGGGCGTTGATGATTCTTGATGTCGAGCCATCGTGTACAGCCATGGCTCAACGTTCAGCTGCTTTTTCATAAGTTAGGAAGATCGGTACTCGATAACTTTCAATAAAATTTGTATGACGCAATTGCAAGCTTACTCAATTATCAAATAGAAATAACGGCATTTTTGTTGCTGCCTCAAACGTCATGTACCATGATAGCGAGAGGTGTTCTGCAATACACATGGTGCCGATAATTCGTAGCCACCCCCATGCGCCCCAAGCCTTCCGTCACTTCGACATCAGCAAATTGGTACCAAACATCTCTACAAGCAAAAAAATATTGGGACGCTCGTGGACTTGAATAGTCAACGCGTCCTTCAAGGATTCACTAACGTTGAGAGCCTTCTCCTTTCTACATGTTAGTGTATCGTTGTCTTCGCTGAATTCGCCATTTCCGCAAATGAAGAATATGTTTTACCAGAATAAACGAGCTTTGTTTTTACTGTTAAAAACGCTTATATTCTTGTGCTCTTTGTTATGTTCAATACTGTTTGAACCTGCTTTTAGCAATTCGCAATCTTCGGCCTGAGATCGCAGCTATCATTGTACCAAGCTGCTAACCCCTTCTACGTCGCGAGGAAAATCATCGCCGCTTTCGTCTCTTGCAACGAAATAATAGCGGGTTCTCACAGCTTCTCTGTAAAGTACTGCCCCCGATTAACTGACCGCAATCAGAAAAGACAGAGTAGAATCAATATCACTGACGCACTTCAAATACCAGAGCATTATGATAATTTTCCAGTGGCTGAACTCCAGCAAGCGATGGATTCTTGTGTGTATGCAATGGGTGTTGCCGTTCGTCTTCTTGATGCCAGTTATCGGGCGTGAACGGATCACGTTTAAAGACGACATGAAATTCAATGTGACCACTTCGCTTGTTTTGGTCAGTGCAGGAAAACTGAGTCAGAAACCTTTGAAACTGTTTTCAACCATAGTTATTATTTACAGAAATACTTTTCACACGAAAACATGAATTTCTTTGAAGAAGTCTGCAGAAAGAATTCTACTTTTGTGCACCAAATTCACATTATCTTAATTGTATTACAGCGACTGCTCTCACACCCATAGAGAGTCACATCTGTTTTTATCTATTCACCTGTATCTCAGATTGTTCATGCACAGATTCACATAGTTGCTTATACAATGCATGTTTTGCATGACATAGCCATCCTCTAGACCAAACTTTCTCTTAAGCTGGAGCATATCTATCAGATGAGCTGCCTATGTAGGCTGTACATTGCTTGTCCGGTTAAACTTCTTGTCTCCAACGAGTTTTTTGTGCATTATTCCGTTCAAACCCTTTTCATGCATACTGTATTAGTAATAGGAATTGCTCTTTGTAAGAACTGGGTAAATTTGTCCGATGCAAATTTCACCCACCGTTTGAACATCTAGAATGAACGGTCGGAATGCATTCTACCACGAATGCCTTGGAACATCCAAATAGATTTCTGTGAAAAAGAACACATGCTTGCACGGCCTGCTGTCGTGCACAAGGGCTTTTCCACTCTGGCTCCGCTCCGTCTAGGATGAATACAAGAGGCAGTCATCCTTGCTTGCTTCTTATCCTACGTTGTAGATAACAGATGTTAAGCTCTCCATGTATACACGCACCATTAATATTTGGTGTTATTTGGTGTTACGTACACTATGATTTTTATAATATGATTTGATTATACACTATGATTTATAGCGCTGCTATCCTACCAGACAAGTCCTGTACCAATCTGCCGACCCCGGATAGATGGAAAGCTTGGTGGGCCGGAGGCGCGGGAATCGATCCCATATGTCTGTTGCAAGGCGCATCCAACTACTGTGCCACACGCGCCTTTTGTACAAATACATATGTTCAAAAGTATATATGTTTTTGTATATTTATAGAAACATGCGTGCGTTTACGTTTTTTTTTCACATTTTTTTGATTTTGCATTACCCCTCATCACATATACTGTGAAGATCCCATCATTTCTTCCATTTCATTCGCTTTCCTAGCATTCATCCTTCGCAATGGCCTTCGAAAGCTTCGCGTGTTGTTTTGACTGCTGCTTAAGGTTTTCGTATTTTTTATGAATGCAACCTAGGAGATAGCCGAGCTAAGGCGGTCCCACGTTGATCAGAGCAAAGTATTGGATGTAGAAGGAACACATAGATATAAGAGTATGCATATACGAATTCATATACTTATATATATGTATATATATATATATATATACATATAATATTGAGGACGCGTGTGGCGTAGTGGTTGGAGACACCACTGTGACACACATGTTGAATCGATTTCTGCGCCCATGGCCCACCCAGTCTTCCATTCCTCCGGGGTCGGAAAATTGACACCAGACTTGTCTGGAAGGATACCAGCAAAAGCTCGATACATCGGTAGTCCACCGCATGGCGTTGTAGGCCAGATATGCATTCAACCGTGTTCAAACGATTCTTAATGAAGTCGAATGCATGGTGCATCCCTCGAGGATTGATCAACGCCGAGAGCTTTATCCTCTTATCCTTTATATACATCATTATATATGAATTTGACACAGATTTTAACATGAACCCATTAATAAAAAAGTTTATGTAGTAAAACAACTAATGGCTGAATTTCTTAGAGCAGTCAATTCCAGGTTACCAATTTGGTGACGGCTTCATTCCTTGGTCCATGTTCTATCATTTGTTGCCTATGCTACTCGAGCATTCTTTGCCTACTTTATCGCCATCGGGCTAACATGAGCCTGTGAGTCCTTTCTTGACAATACTAAAAGTACTACTTATACATTTACTAATCTTGAAGAAAATTTTGCACTTTAATGCGACAAGAGTATTGAAAAAAAGTTAAGAAATGTGATTACCCTCACAGCTGATATTTTATGTCGAACCCCTTTTGGTTGAATTTAAAAAAGTATTGGAGAAGAAGAATTTCAGCCGAGCAGTCTTATTACTAATTGTTAGCCTTTATTTACTACTTATACTTTTTTTTCACGGCAGGGCGTGAGGAGAAGTACAACAAAAATGATGCCAAAATATGATCAGAACTCGGAGCCTCAGTTGAGCTTCGAACTTTTAATTACCTTTACAACAGAATAACAAGTTGTCCACTGCATACTTTGAGGCCCACGCTTTGTCTTTCTATCAGTCAACATTCTACCCTAACAACCTATTATTTTCCGAGCGACAGATCTCTATCATACGACGGGTCTCGATCCGGTAAGACACCGAGCTAGGTGGCACGTCTTCAGCTGGCGGGTAGGGGTCCGTGGACCAAAAACGACTTCGCTTCACTGAGACGCAGGCGGATCCAGGGGATGGATGCCCTGTTTCTGCGGCGCCGATTTGGCATATACTTTCCGCATTTACGAAGCGTAGTCATGGACGCGGTGTGGGTGCGTTCAACTTTATGTGGATTGTACTCTACGAGTCAGTTCGGCCAAAAGCTTGCAATCAAGTGACAGAGAAGTATATGGGAGGCGGTTAGAACTCACTCCAAAAAATAATTTCCATATCCACTCTGGCACAGACTTGCAAGCTACCCATGAAGAGATCTAAGCCTCACGTTCAGAGCACAGCAAGCTATACGTTGGTATCAAAAAGCTGATAATAGTAAAAGAAAACGGGCTTCATTTCCGTGATCTCAAAAGAGCCATGATTCGGCAGTATTGGGTAGCATGAGTACGGAGGGGCTGCGAAAATCTCAGGACCATCCTAAGCTGCCTAAACCGCGAAGAACTACGGTAGCGATCTGGAGCGACAGTGCACGCACACTTGCATTCAAGTCCTCGACGGAAGACTTGATCATACAGGCAAAAAGAATGAGATACGTCGCCACCGGTCTGGCTGGGACGAAATGACGTCATCCAATCCACGCCGTCTATGACTTCGGAGAAGAACTTTTTCTCGGAACATGTGATAGTTGAGGAGTTGGCGGTCTCGTCAACACGAGTTTGTCGATGAACATTTGTCCATTCGAGCAGCTTACAGCCCGAATAATTTGTGACGTTTATGATTAAAAAGATGTGGATCAATACCAGCTTTGACGATCTTCGTCGTTAACGCGCCGACATCGAACTATGACGAAGAGGAAGCCGAAGCGTTCTATATGAACATGGAGAAGATCAACAAAGAAGACCATACATTCTTCAAAATACATCATTGGTGATTTCAACGCCAAAATTGGATTAAGAAAAACGTCTGAAGAGCGTTGCTTGGGACCCACGGATTAGAATGGAACGAAAGGGGTGAGCGGTTCTGTGAGTTCATTATGACGTCCAAGACCTTCCATGCTAACTCGCAATTCCAGAAGCCCCACCCACAGCGCTGGTCATGGAAGTCTCCCAGTAGAGAGTGCCATAACGGAATAGACCACATCATAGTAAACCGAAAGTTTTGCTTGGCTGTTCCAAAATTTTACACCGGATCTGACCACCGCCTCCTTCGTGCAAGATTCCATTTCTCGCAGAAAGGAGAAAAAGCCGCTAAATTCAGAACACTAAGTTCCAAAACCACCATAAACTAGGACTTGTTTTCGAAAGTCACCAAGAGATGTTTGTCTCTAGAAGCACGCGAACTGATACGCTAGCGTGAAATCGCACGAGCCACAGACAACCGCCCACTAGTTTCTGGACTTGCGAAACAATGTAGGCAGGCGATAAAAGAAAATTTAAACGAGAGAAAAACAGCGTTGTGGTCGAAGCTGCTGAGGCTGAGAAAAGCATTCGCGAATTACACCAAAGCTACGTCAACTAAAAACAAGATGATTGCACTCTGACGCCCAGATGGAGCACTTACAGCGTCCAGAAAGGCAATGGAAAAAATCACTCACGATTACTATTCAGATTTCTTCCATAGCCACGTCCACTATTGGTCATATGAAATAGAGGAGGATGGATATGTTGTACCATCGGTTGACCCTTCCGAAATGCAACATGCCATTTCGTCGGTGAAAAATCAACAGTACCAGGACCGGGCTTGGTGTAAGACTAGAACCCCTGATGAACCTTCCGCCAATCCTCGTAAATACGCTGCCTCGGCTTTTCACACGTTACCTGTCTGAATTCAAGATCCCTACTCAGTGAAAGACCAGCAAGAGCGTGTTATTGTTTAAGAAGGGTAACCTGCACCATGTCGGCAGCTATCGCCCAATCTGCTTACTGCCTGTCGTCTACAAACATTCACTCGAGCAATCCTAAACAGGATTGACAGAACGGTCATATGAGCAAGCAGGCTTTCGAAACGCATTTAGTACGATGGACCACACCCACACGATAACACGGCTCATTGAAGTATCGCGAGAGTACAAAAGACCGCTCTGTCCCACTTTCATCGATTTACAGAAGGCCTTTGATTCAGTTGAGATAGAAGCAGTCTTGGAAGCCCTTGATGGTCAAGGAGTCCCTACTCATTACATAAAGATTCTTCGTGAGCTGTACAAAAATTTCACAACCAAGATATCACTATTCTACAACGATATTAACATTGACGTTAAAATAGGGGTTAGCTTGCGAACATTGGAATGGAATAATATGGGAGTGAAAGTCGATCGTCGGCAGTTTCATCATCTTCGCTTTGCTGATGAAATCGTCCTCGAACGAATATCTCCGAACGCTCCAGTTATGACTATCTAGGTCAGAAAATCAACATGTTAAGCGATTTAACTCCAGGGTTGAGCAGAAGAAAACGAGCGGTTTGGGGAGCTTTGAAGAGCATCGAGAATGTAGTGAATAAAACAACGAATACCCTATCTTTTCGACTCAACGATACTTCCTGCCCTAACGTATGCCTCAGAAACCTGGTCATTGCGTAAGCAGGATGAATGGAACTCAGAATTATTGAACGCAACAATACTTTGCAACAAATCACAATGAGTGACGTTAGTTTTCTACCTCGTCAGCTGATAGATTCTCCATCCTCAATGGTCTTTCCCACTTATTTCTCTCCAGTAACGACTGTCATGTGGAGCTGCATTGAGAACCAAGCGTGTTTTGAACTGAACGTTTTTTTGCAGATCATTTCGAAGAGAGTGCCGAGTCGTTGTGCATTTGACAGTATTAATTGTGACGTCCACTCTTCATTTCCTATGCCATGTCTCTGTCATTTTATTATTTCTTGGCGTCACCGTATGTTTATTTTTTTTTGCAAATAGAAGAAATATTC
Organism: Angiostrongylus costaricensis; assembly: GCA_900624975.1. NCBI lineage: Eukaryota > Metazoa > Nematoda > Chromadorea > Rhabditida > Metastrongylidae > Angiostrongylus > Angiostrongylus costaricensis. The sequence goes on from UYYA01004636.1 coordinate 65,122, forward strand.
ACAGTTGGTTATGGAAGAAAGGCAAAATCTATGTCACCTGTGTTTCTTTCATATTTGGCTTGGAATGGCTGCGTCGACTGCTGCCTTTGCTGAAGTGGCCCATCGGTTCCATTCTCTATTCGTGAGAAAGTCCGACAATCCTGTCGGTGTTCTTCGTGTTGTATATTAAACACATCCTAGCAGAAATATCCTGACGTTCTTGTTCTCATGTCGCCGTCAGTGCGATACCACATGCTGGGCTCACCTGTTTTTCAACATCTAAGAGCATAGGGCAGTATCTTTGCCATTTAATAGTTGGCAAAGTTCGCAACACGAGCTTTGCTCTCTCGCATCTTTAAAAGCTGGAGAATTAAATTTTGCGTTAAGAAAATCATGTTTGTTTGTCAAAAAGATAGAAAAGATCGTTCCTTACACTCTATTCCAATGAGTTTCGTTACCGCATAAATAACCTCTACCTTACTGAATCCCTTACGAAACAATGTTGGCTCGGATTGCCCTCATTCGCTTTTTATATTATTCTGCTAACACTGCTGACGATTACTGTACTGACAATTTGGACTTCAAAACCACACAGATCGTCCTTAGCTTCATTTCGATCTCAATGGAAAATGGAATTTTTTCTGTTACTTTTTCCTTTAATTAGAAGTTCTGCGCTCTATCCAGCAGTAAGGTTGAAATATTGGATACAATGTTGAGGATTAAAGATAGGCTTTTCAATCCATGTTTGGAAAAAGTGCTACTAAGACATGGTGCCGAACTCTTCTTCATCAAAAAGGCAATATGTCAGGCTTTGGATGGGAAGAACCTGTGCAACTCTTCCAATTGGTTATAGCAGGGGACAACTATATCTTGTGTATTCTCGTATAATTCACCTTTGACGTCTACACTACTGTCTGCAGTTCTTTCATTGTCGCTGTGCATGCTCTACGAAACATTTCATAATCATCAAAAAAGGCGTTTTATGGGTAGGCATCATCAGGTGTCAGGCAATCTTCTGACGTCGATTGTCCTTATAAGTTGCTCGGTCAGACTCTCAACGGAGGATTTCAATGCACACTAGCGCGGTCATTATCCTTAAAATGACGCAGAGTGACGGTGAAATGTTAGCAGCTACAGAGAAGAAAAAGTACCTTCACATTCACAGTTCCCAGAGAAGTACATGACTATTTAGCTCTTCTTTTGCAACTATTTTTTCTGAATGGTTTCAAACTACCGTATATTCAGAAGGTAATTATGAGTACTAACGACTACACTTACTTTTCTTAATATTGCATAACAATCTTACTGCATGTTTCCGTTTCATTCGGAGAAACTTTGCTTGCAAAAACAGTCTTCGTCTTGCTAAGATCTCTCCGACCGAAGCTTTTGTATGCTGCCTTGTTTAAAGCCTTTATGCATACCTTAGCATGGACGCATAAGGGTTGTTTTGAAGAGCCGTTCATATTTATTTGATGCGTTCACAGACGATGGAGAAGCGATAGTCGACAAATATTTTCTGCGGAACTTAGACGCTACATTAATGAACCATCCTATCCAGAACAAATGTAAACGGTCATGTAAGTTAATATACTGTTCGACTGGTTAGTGTCCTTTTGGTGATCCTGCTCGACTTATCTCCTACTCCACGCAGATGGTCCAAGTTTTTAACCCTTCTTGCGTCTGGTCGGTTAACCACTTTCCACTGTCATGTACCTTTTAAGATATAAATGCAATTGTGCGGTCATTATAAGATAACGTTACCACAACCTTATATGCATTCCTTAATAAGGTAACCTCATAGGAAAGTAATAATAAGGTTGCATATAGTGTGTAACTCTATCGCATCGTCATCGCCAAGTCAGAATCATTACTGCCTTACATGAGTCCTTTGATGTTCTGATCTCTTGTACCTACCACTAATGCTGTATTCTAAATCACATTCTCGTATCAGGTAGCGCCACCAGCATGTCGTACAGCTGGTCTCATTTCCGAAGTCATCTGCCAGTCATCATCTCGTCGTCACTTATTGATTCCATTAACTTATCGTCACTTGCATAGTTTCGACGTTGGCATGTCGTTATTCTTGCATTTTTATTGTCATAAACGGTTTAATTAGCCGAGTTGAGATATCGTCGTTCTGTGATAATATTGAAAGAGCTCCGCGTGGCGGCAAATTCCCACGAAATGGAGGGTTCTGAAGGGTTCTACTGGTATGGATATATGAAACATACGTGGTTCTTTTAGGCCAGGTGAAGAGTTTATTTGTTGGATACGCTGCCGAACTATATTTAATGCACTTCTCAGTCGTTCGCTTAGAAACGCATCATACTTATAGTTTGGGTATTACAATTTTCACAAATAAAAGGTGTTCGCCAAGACGGAGCTGCTGAACAGGAACAGCATCTCCCCAATCTACCTACGATATAGGTAGCCAAATGCTACGTTCGCTCAAGGATATGGGAGACTAGAAATGCTGCCCGTACTCTCATAATTAACTGGCTGGGGTCTTTAATTCGGTGATATCCCTGCAATTGAGACCAAATACGAACAGATTTCGCCCTTTTAAAATGCTTTCACTACGATAAAATAAAGAGTAAATAAGTCGGCATGCTCTTAGCTGANTTCAAAAATCCATGAACGACTCCGATCGTTGCTTTTTTAGAGTACCTTTTTGGTGTTTGTCGCCAGAAGACAACATAAATAACTGAGCTCCAATCCGGAACCACGCCTGTTTAGGAAAACGATGGAGTTACAGACGTATATCATGATTTTATATTCTCAACGAATTTTTTGCTATTTTTAAAAGACTAGCACCAAATGTGTCGTATTGTGTTTTTCGTCACGGCATTTTAGACGGCGAAGCGAATTCATGGTAAACAATCGCATAAATTGTCGATTTACATGTGAATAAACAACTCGAACAACTGTACAAACAAAGCATCAAGCTCTCAGTTGACAGCATCCCCCATCGAAACGGTCCTGTTGTGTAACGGCTCAAATCACCTCTTAAATGTTTTTGGTTATATATTCAATTATTTAAAAAGCAAAGAAACCTATTACTTACTTGATATTTAATGGCCCATCCTCACTGGTTTTACGGGCTCCAGCACAATCTCTATTTTTCGGAAATTTGCTGGTTAAGCCATTATGATTCCCTAGAATTCAGAGGTCAGCCTGACCAAAATCTGCCCCAAGTCTTCATCATCACAGGCAGTCGCAGCCCTTGTGGATCAGAGAGAGATTTGCCACCATGCGGCGTTGATACCAGGACGGTGATGGATCCTGGTATTGCTTTACTCTTATCTGGGCTTCCTGATGGAAACGCCGGAGTCCTTTTCAGCTTGGAAGGCCCTACTGGGAATGAATTTCCTCTGTACATCACATACCGACACCCAGAAACACCTCACAGCCACTACGAGGTGGTCAAATGTTGGCAGGAAAAACTATTAGGTAAAGATTGTTTTGCTCCAGTGCTCAGAATAAACGCGAGTAGAAATTACGCTGAAAACAGGCCGAAAATGGAGACGAACCGGTTTATTTGACCGTCGTCATTATAAAATGACGGGAATAACAACGACACATTGGAATGAAAGTCTTCGAAACCAGAAGCTAACATAGCGTATTTTTACTGAAGATTTTCGATTTTAGATTGTGATTAGATGGTTTGAACAAAATATTTATCGGAGGAAAGGTGGAACAGTTGAAATATCCGGCAAACCAATCTGTAGGGCTTACGAACTGCTCTCGTTGAGCTTACGAAATGTTGGTATTAGTTATATGTGTTGTTTTTGCCGTTGCCATTGTTGTAGTTCTGCTTGTTGTTTTCGTTATTGGCTCTCATGGCTCTTCGATAGCTCGTAATCAAATATGAAGAGCACGCGTCTGATCTTACACCTTAAAAAACCGCTCTGAATGAGGGCAAGTCGTCGAAACGTCAGCCATCGATCGCGAATCACAAGAACAACAACTGCTACCAATATTTTATCAGCTTCACAAAGGCGTTAATTTTTTTAATGTTCCTTCTTCACTTGCCTTGTTATATGCAACTATTTCTTGCATTTTATTCAATCTTCTTCCACCCATCGTTCACGAAGGGATGTTTCTGTTGCTGCCTAACAGTTTTTTGCTCTTTGAGAATATCGTTAAACAACGGTCGAGTGGATTATCATTGTCCGACTCTAGAGGGATGGCGGCTATTGGGCACGGGCTAGACGAATCAGTTTTTGTTGCTTGAACGCAGTTCGTATTGAAGCGCATCGTACTCATAAATAGTTTTTGAAAACCTGTTTACTATACGTTTTCTATGAGAGGCAATTAAAGCACGTTTTCGAAGTAACAGTAGACGTGTCACACTATACTGCTTTCGACACTTATCGCTGACATCGCTTTTCTCATCTTCGGCTTGATCATCGGTTTTACATTTTGCGCTGTTCGACGGAAAACACACGAGGTTTCTCAGTGTTTCTAGGGTCTTATTCAAGCTGTATGACGCTATCAATTTGAAGCTTATCTACCAAAACGTAGGCTGCGGCAAAGTTAGAACAGCCATCCGTAACCAACTTACGTCTAAAGTTCAGCTAAAAATTACAGGCAAAAGAATATTTTATTGTCCTGTCGTATAAGCGGTACACGTCATGTACTTGTCATGTAACGATATCGCACAAAGTCGGCATTCCGCCTTACTTGGTTTCCTCAGAATCAGCTATAGTTACCACGAAAATGCATAAATACATACGCTTGCGTTTTTTAAAATAATCTGAAAGATTCTCTAATCGTGTGGTAGCAAATCTCCCTCTGATCCATAAGGGTGACGAGCGTTTGTGGTGGTGAAGATCAGTGCAGACTTTGGCTATGCTGATTTCTGGTCTCCAGGAAACTACAATAGCTAAACCAGCACAACTGCGAAGAATGGAGTTTATGCTGGGGCCCGCGCAGCCAGTTGGGACAGGCCGTTCAAGAATCAACTAGTATGGTAGGCGCCTACTTTTTAACACCCACTACTCCCTTCTCTATTTGCCTTCAAAAAATCAGGCTGAGGCATGGCAATCCTTAGATCAATTCCGTTGACCGGCCTGATGGTCTGATCGATAGAACTAGCTGAGAGACAGGCTGAAGGAAGGACCCGTATGATGTGATGGCTAACGCATTAGCTTCCGGGAAGGACAATAGCGCGTTCGTTCTCCACCGCAAACACCTGCGGTCCTGAGTTTTGGATAGAAGGATACAGAGATAAAAAGATACCCTTTGAGGATGCCTTACATAAGTATTTTATATGTATATATACATTCCTAAGTGTGCATAAAAAGCATATACGATAAAACTCTCGGCGTTGATCAATCGCTGAAAGATGCGCCATGCATTTGGCTTCAAGTCTCATCACTTATCACCTTTCATCTGTTCTGTTACCCTTGTTCGCCAAGGGACTCAAACCGTAAACCCTCTATTTGTCTCCGTCGCGCCCAGGAGTGGCCTAGTGGGTCGTGCTTGCTCTGGGATTCGCTGAGCATCATGTCTTTGTTCTATGGTTTTTATGAAAAAGTCTGATGGTCATCCTGCTGTGAATGAATGCAATCGCTGTTTTTCATTGGATGTGACTATAACGTTTTGTGTGGCCACACCACCTGATTTCCAATATTTTGGAGTGTAAAACTACGTCTTGGGTTTTGGATCTTCGACATGTGTCAGAGGTCGGATTCACTCTCTCATTTCCGTGATACGTGTTCATCGTCCCATCATTGTCCTATCGGCTCCGAATCCGTTAACGCTGAGTGGTATGTCATTCTGTTTACAAAGAGACCAGATTTCCGAAGTCGGAAAGGTGTACAAGGTGACGCGTGTTCCTAATCTATTTCACTCCATTCTCGATGCTCTTGAATACTACTCAATCCGCTCGCTTCTTCTGATCAGCTCTGTAGCTACGTAGTCCACCACGTTCACTAGCTGACTTGCTTCGTTTGATACATCTTTTCCGAAGAGCTGCAGTTTCGTAGGCATTAGAAATGGCTATTTGCCGCGCCAAGTTCCTCGAATCCTATCTCTGCTCTCTCCCCGTGCACACGTTAGTTGCTGTACGAAACATGTTTCTCATAAGCGCCCTTTTCGTGTGAGAGGAGTGAAAGGAGATGTAATGAACGAAGATGTTTTTACTAGTTGGCCTTCGATACCGTTTCGTAATGTAACCGTTTTCTGACAGGTTAACTTAGACATTCAGGAATGAAGCTTGTTTTCTCTCGGGTGAACCACGGATGGCTGTTCTAACTTTGCCGCAGCCTACGTTTTGGTAGATAAGCTTCAAATTGATAGCGTCATACAGCTTGAATAAGACCCTAGAAACACTGAGAAACCTCGTGTGTTTTCCGTCGAACAGCGCAAAATGTAAAACCGATGATCAAGCCGAAGATGAGAAAAGCGATGTCAGCGATAAGTGTCGAAAGCAGTATAGTGTGACACGTCTACTGTTACTTCGAAAACGTGCTTTAATTGCCTCTCATAGAAAACGTATAGTAAACAGGTTTTCAAAAACTATTTATGAGTACGATGCGCTTCAATACGAACTGCGTTCAAGCAACAAAAACTGATTCGTCTAGCCCGTGCCCAATAGCCGCCATCCCTCTAGAGTCGGACAATGATAATCCACTCGACCGTTGTTTAACGATATTCTCAAAGAGCAAAAAACTGTTAGGCAGCAACAGAAACATCCCTTCGTGAACGATGGGTGGAAGAAGATTGAATAAAATGCAAGAAATAGTTGCATATAACAAGGCAAGTGAAGAAGGAACATTAAAAAAATTAACGCCTTTGTGAAGCTGATAAAATATTGGTAGCAGTTGTTGTTCTTGTGATTCGCGATCGATGGCTGACGTTTCGACGACTTGCCCTCATTCAGAGCGGTTTTTTAAGGTGTAAGATCAGACGCGTGCTCTTCATATTTGATTACGAGCTATCGAAGAGCCATGAGAGCCAATAACGAAAACAACAAGCAGAACTACAACAATGGCAACGGCAAAAACAACACATATAACTAATACCAACATTTCGTAAGCTCAACGAGAGCAGTTCGTAAGCCCTACAGATTGGTTTGCCGGATATTTCAACTGTTCCACCTTTCCTCCGATAAATATTTTGTTCAAACCATCTAATCACAATCTAAAATCGAAAATCTTCAGTAAAAATACGCTATGTTAGCTTCTGGTTTCGAAGACTTTCATTCCAATGTGTCGTTGTTATTCCCGTCATTTTATAATGACGACGGTCAAATAAACCGGTTCGTCTCCATTTTCGGCCTGTTTTCAGCGTAATTTCTACTCGCGTTTATTCTGAGCACTGGAGCAAAACAATCTTTACCTAATAGTTTTTCCTGCCAACATTTGACCACCTCGTAGTGGCTGTGAGGTGTTTCTGGGTGTCGGTATGTGATGTACAGAGGAAATTCATTCCCAGTAGGGCCTTCCAAGCTGAAAAGGACTCCGGCGTTTCCATCAGGAAGCCCAGATAAGAGTAAAGCAATACCAGGATCCATCACCGTCCTGGTATCAACGCCGCATGGTGGCAAATCTCTCTCTGATCCACAAGGGCTGCGACTGCCTGTGATGATGAAGACTTGGGGCAGATTTTGGTCAGGCTGACCTCTGAATTCTAGGGAATCATAATGGCTTAACCAGCAAATTTCCGAAAAATAGAGATTGTGCTGGAGCCCGTAAAACCAGTGAGGATGGGCCATTAAATATCAAGTAAGTAATAGGTTTCTTTGCTTTTTAAATAATTGAATATATAACCAAAAACATTTAAGAGGTGATTTGAGCCGTTACACAACAGGACCGTTTCGATGGGGGATGCTGTCAACTGAGAGCTTGATGCTTTGTTTGTACAGTTGTTCGAGTTGTTTATTCACATGTAAATCGACAATTTATGCGATTGTTTACCATGAATTCGCTTCGCCGTCTAAAATGCCGTGACGAAAAACACAATACGACACATTTGGTGCTAGTCTTTTAAAAATAGCAAAAAATTCGTTGAGAATATAAAATCATGATATACGTCTGTAACTCCATCGTTTTCCTAAACAGGCGTGGTTCCGGATTGGAGCTCAGTTATTTATGTTGTCTTCTGGCGACAAACACCAAAAAGGTACTCTAAAAAAGCAACGATCGGAGTCGTTCATGGATTTTTGAAAAAGAAGAATCACTTACACTCACGGAATGCTTTTGAATCCCGTACATAATGCATAATTTGTGACGAAGATCCTTCGCCGTTATCAACATCATCCATGGATGGGCATAAATGAGACTTTTGATCAAAGGTTCTAAGAGCAGCACTGTCGGAAAGAGAGCATCCTGAAGACGAGTTGTTCAGCTAAGAGCATGCCGACTTATTTACTCTTTATTTTATCGTAGTGAAAGCATTTTAAAAGGGCGAAATCTGTTCGTATTTGGTCTCAATTGCAGGGATATCACCGAATTAAAGACCCCAGCCAGTTAATTATGAGAGTACGGGCAGCATTTCTAGTCTCCCATATCCTTGAGCGAACGTAGCATTTGGCTACCTATATCGTAGGTAGATTGGGGAGATGCTGTTCCTGTTCAGCAGCTCCGTCTTGGCGAACACCTTTTATTTGTGAAAATTGTAATACCCAAACTATAAGTATGATGCGTTTCTAAGCGAACGACTGAGAAGTGCATTAAATATAGTTCGGCAGCGTATCCAACAAATAAACTCTTCACCTGGCCTAAAAGAACCACGTATGTTTCATATATCCATACCAGTAGAACCCTTCAGAACCCTCCATTTCGTGGGAATTTGCCGCCACGCGGAGCTCTTTCAATATTATCACAGAACGACGATATCTCAACTCGGCTAATTAAACCGTTTATGACAATAAAAATGCAAGAATAACGACATGCCAACGTCGAAACTATGCAAGTGACGATAAGTTAATGGAATCAATAAGTGACGACGAGATGATGACTGGCAGATGACTTCGGAAATGAGACCAGCTGTACGACATGCTGGTGGCGCTACCTGATACGAGAATGTGATTTAGAATACAGCATTAGTGGTAGGTACAAGAGATCAGAACATCAAAGGACTCATGTAAGGCAGTAATGATTCTGACTTGGCGATGACGATGCGATAGAGTTACACTGTTTTGGACAAATTTCAAAAGTTCAGGGGTAGCCGGAAAAACGAATGCCTCACTATCACATTTGACCTGGCACCTTATTTCAGTTTGATTTTCCGACCTGGGTGGGCCTCACTTGTCATACACGTAAATAACACACGAGTGGTCTTACTTGCAACAGCATGATGAGTTGCTCTTGAGCATAATGGCATTAATTTATGTGTTGGATCTCTACTATTGCGGCACATATTTCACCGAATCATGAGGTTACTGCTACATAAAATACATCTAGGCTCTGAAGAATGCAAAGTCGTAGACACGCCAGCCATCGAACCACCACAACAACAACAACAACAACAACAACAACAACAACAACAATAGCAGCAAAAATAACAACAGCGAACTGATATTAACCTCGCATCGGATCGACAATGGTAATTCTCAAGAACATAAATAGATATAGCTGCTTTCCTATTTATGTGTGACTCCATAAGGTAAACGCTGCTCAACAGCGAGCTCTACCTTTATCTATCAAATCGCACGCATTATTTATTTCACATTTATTACATGGTCTGACTTCCACATCTATTGTGCGAATGCCTCCCCTTTTAGTATTCGACTCATTTCCTCGCATTCATCGCCCACAGAGATCTTCGAACATTTCGTGTTTTAGTTATTTATAGTTGATAGTTGATACTTGAACGGCATGTCCTCAATGCTTGTGCGGACACCACCATAACCATCATTTTTCGGAGATTTGCTGGCTGCTGTTTCCTGGGATCGTAAGCGCAGCCTGGCCAAGGTCTGCTCTAGATCTCCACCACCAGACGCAGCAGCAGCCGCAGCCCTTGTGGATCAGAGGGAGATTTGCCACCATGCAACTTTGATACCAGGACGGTGGTGAATCCTGGTATTGGTTTACTCTTACCTAGGCTTCCTGATGGAAACGCCAGACTCCTTCTCAGCTTGGGAGACCCTTCTGGAGAGACGAATCCCCACTCTGTACATCGTAGTCCAACACCCTGGAACACCCTCCAACCACGATGAGGCGGTAAACCGATGGGAGGATATTTATTTATATGATCTTATAAACTGACCTTCTTTAGCTGATGCGAGGTTGCAATAGGTCTTCCTTGTCGTGGTCGTTGCTGTTGGTATTGTTGGTCGATAGCTGACGTTTCGGCGACTTCGTCTTCCTCACATCCTGGACGTATTTTATACAAGAATACTTTAATAAATATTTTGTGGAATAAAGGCCGAAGCATTAATGAAGATCAAACTTTTAAATAAACTCCATATTGAACAAAAAGGGCTACTCACCGTGAGGTTACGAGTCAGATTGACCCACGAGTTGTTCACGTAGGGTCTCGAGCAAGAAACACGCAGGAGTCAAAATATCATTTTGAAATAGAGCTCCAGGCCACGCGTGATAGTGAGGCATTCGTCTTTCGGGGTCATCTTTGGATTTTTGAAATTTATCTAAAGGGCCTCAAGAGTTCTGCGCGTTGATGTTCTTGATTCCAGAGCTAGGATCCGCACAGTCATTTCAAAATCATCGCCGTTGTGCTTTTGTGCCCTATTTAGAGGAGTGCTTTGATTAATTTTAACTTTCCCATCTAGGTGTTTTTTTATGCGGACACAGAGCGGTCTACCCGTTTCCTCAATGAATTTTCCACCGAATGACTTACACGTGAGCAAGTATATTGTACTTGAACTCATGCAATCCCCGTCTCTGCCGTTAGAAAAGATCATACAACTTTCTGAACTGCATAGACTATCATAGAGACGGCTGTGAGCTAACTGACAACTTAGGGTGTTGGGTTGGAGGTCAACGGCATATAGTTTTCAAGACAACTTTTTTTTGGCACATCTTAATGGCTTAACTTGTTTCGATTGATAGGAAGGGTAGCTTAAAAGGATTTTACTTAGGTTCGAAACGCTATTTTGGGAGACAATTCTACCTTCTTGTCCGGCCAAAGTGGCTTCTCCTTCGTAGCCTTTGGAAATGGTCATTTTTCGTGGCAGGCTTAACGATTCTTTCGTGTCCTGTTTTCTTGCGCACACATTTTTAGCCGTTCGGTGCATGTTTTTGATGAGTGCTTTTTCGTTTGTGAAGGATGAGAGGAGGGGTGGTGAACTAGTATATTTTTACTCTTCGCTTGCGATACCATTCGGTTATACAGCGCTTAATTTGAATGCTTAAAAATGGAAGCTAGTTCTTTGTTGGTTTTTCCCGTGTGAATTTTATACACTCTAACTGTCAGTTTAACAATTTAAAGCACTCATCCATCTGTCCTTGTGTGGAACAGACGATGAAGCAGTCGTCTATGTATCGACAGTAGAGTAAGTGGAAGCGATCGAGAACTGAAGCTTCCACCTTCGACATGAAAGCGATGGCAATGTATGGTATTAGTCGCTGTCCCATGGCTGAGCCTCTAATTTGGGCGAAGTATTTTCCAGACCACTTAAAGTTTGAGCAACTAAGACACTGTTTTAAAACAGTCATCTGTTGTTGAATTGACAAGCCGTACATGTTTATTTTTCTTTCATGTTCTACGAGCAGCTCGAGAATGCTTTGCACTGCGGAGTCATTCGACACGTTGATATAAAGTGAGATAACATCGAATGACTCCATTATATGCGTGCTGTGTGGTTGCGCGCGCCTTAGGTAATCCAGAAATATTTTGGTGTTAAGTAGATGGGTTGGAACGAATTTCAGTAACTGGGTCAGGGTAAGGTTTAAAAACCACGTTGTTCTATTTGTTGGCACACCTGTACACCTGGTGATAAGCCTAATTTTAAATGACGATTGTTCGGTGGACGTAATATGGGACAACGACTGGCGCCAAGCCTTGCCATTGCATTCATGTCTAAGGTGAAAGCGCCACTGATCGACCTCGGTCCGTTACTCTACTGTGGATATATAGATGACTGCTTGGTCATTTGTTCAACGCAAGAAGAAATCGACAAATGTTTCGAGTTGTTGAACACACAGTCAGAGTATATTAAATTTTGCCTTGTTGACCAATTCTCCATTTAATTTTCGCAATTGATTTCTGTATTCTTTTTAGCTGGCAGTTTATAGAGAGGAACGTCGCAGAGACGTTTTTCTGCTATTCTAACATCCGACTGACTAGGAACAACCACAAATTCTCCACCTTTATCACTAATAGATAGTCGCACAGACTTTGAATTCAAAGGTTCTCTAACCTTGCGCATAGCAATGTTTTGTTGGTGTGTGAGATTGGAGCTTAATTTTCTATGTCGGTAGTGATTAAGAATGCGAAGAATTTCGTCCGAAAAAAAAAACGAAATGCGAGGTCATTACCGTTGTTTGGCTGCTCTTGCTTTAAAAAAAAGTCGGGAAAAAGCTATTGGTGGTAGTTCCCCTCTTGGCAGTTCTTCACCTAGCCTTTTAGCCTAGCTCTATGACGCAACTGATCTCGATGTTTATGCAGGATGCACGTGATGCTGCACAGGATTAGTTTAGAAATGGGTTGACTAGGCGAAAAACTTGGACCCCATTCTAACAGTGAGTGCACATTTCCTGGAAGCGCTATGCCTCCTAACACAGTAGCTCTCGACGCTTGAGGTGCACACTTTATTATTTCAGAGGTTTTCACTCTCAGCTGTTTAGGTTCCGGTGGATGACATATCGAGACGGTTTTCTGCGTTTCCTTCCCGAGCAACCTCTCACACAAGAAGGCACACTAGTACCCACGACTGATATACAGGACGCTTTCTTTCATCATTTAGATCTCCCATTGTCTTTCACGTCATAGATTCAGCAATTTTTTTGGTTTTGGAAGCTTGTTTAACAAAATTTTTCATTTCCCTGAATCTGCAGCCTCATCTTGAGTCGAATGTAGTTTGAACAGTCGGATCTTTGTTTGCTCCTTACTGCTTCTTCGATCGTTATGCTGGATGTGCTGAAAAATTGTTGCTCGCCTGCAAACGACACTGGAGATTCATCATCGCAGGGAAATTCTTTTTGCTCCTGCATATTTAAAACTTTGTTTAACAAATTCGGTGTGTAATACACTGAGTTTCTATTCGCCTTGTTAGCGATTATTCTCGCTACTAGCGAAAGGGAATGTTATGCATTACGTTTTCATGTCTATCGACTCACCTGAAATAAGCCCAGTAATTTTCCTTTTGAACAATTTTTCCCAGCCAATTGGTACCACGATAACTCCTGCCACGTGATAACCCCACAGTTTCTGCTTTAAATTCTGACTGCAACAAACATTCTTGTCATTGTAACATTGTAAGTTTCTAAGACTAACCCTTCTCTTGTCCGTATCATTTCGTCTTCTGCATAACGAAATACTTGATATCAACTACATAATTTTTGTTTGTTTTACTTAACCCGTCACCACATCAGCCCCTCGGATCTCAGGACTTCTTGCATTCCACTAGCTTCCTCGCAAACTCTTAGGGTTTTGCTTCGGCTACTACTTGAAGATTTCGTTGTCCTTATGGACATCGTAAAATGTCGATCGAGTCAATTCCTCCTCGTATCTTGAAGCTAGCCTGGCTAAGGCGTTCCCAAGTGAATTGAAGAAGAGCGTTGGGAACGGGGTCAAATATGCTCCTTGCTTTCTGATGAACTGCCACACTAATCGCAGTGCTATCCCGTTTTCTTAATTATTATTCTGTTATTCTGTTTTCTTCTTTTTGGCCATTTTTTTTCCATTTCCTGGCACTGTCGCATTCATTGCATCATACATAACATTCTCTCCATATGATTGATTCGTGGTGCCCCTTTGGACTTGTTGCATTTTTGGCTGTCTATTTCCGCTGCAGGCCCTTCATGATTACTAAGGGCATCGACCGTGCAATACATCCCTTCCAGGTAATCGAGATAATTACTTTATTTGTTCTATAGAATTGTGTTATTGTCAGTCACTTGTGAAGTCATTTATTCTGGTCTCAACAACTTGCTCCTGTCTATTCATGGACGAGATATATTAGTGTAATATATTATTTATTTCTGATTTAACTTAATCGGCTTGAAATTTTTGTTTCATTGCCTATTTATATATATAATACTTAAGATCAGTCGCCCATGTTTGGGGATCCATACTAAAATGCAGATGAACCAACATGCGAAAGTTTCGGTGGCCTTTGTGGACGATGAATGCAAGTAAAATGAATTGTATGCAAGAAGCGCTGGTATTCGCACTGTAGACGTGATGATGATTCGTGTAAAAAATTATACATATATGCGCAAACATTTATATATGAATATGTATATGTGCATGTGTATGTATGTATATGTTATACATATTGTGTATGCATGTGTCTTATATAATTACTGTACATTATATTACATATGTAAATGTACATGTATACACATTGATTGACTGCAAGCGACGCTCCCATAGAGATGTGAACCACGTATGGCACACATATTTCTCGTTTTCTCTCTCAGCATTCGCGGGGTTGTCAGGCAGCATACGTTCACTATATGGCAGATGAGGCAAAGTTTCGTAGCCCAACTCGTTCACTTTACAGTGCAGGTTCCGCAACGTGAGACCGGGTGTTGTCGTGAAGCACGATTGGTCCTTTTCTGCTGACTAATGCCGGTCTTTGTTGTTGGAGTTCACGGTACATTTCGTTGATTTGTTGACAATATTTTTCTGCCATAATCTTCCCGCCAGGATTCAAAAAGTTGTGAGGAATCAGCCTGTCTGCAGACCTACAGCCTACAATCAAGTGACTGGGAAGTATATTGGAGGCGGTTACGAGTCGCCTCCAACAAAGCTCCATGTCCACTCTGGCAGAGCCTGGCAAGCTACCTGTGAGTATACCCAGCCCCACGATTAGAGCCCAGCATGCTATGCGTGGGTATCAAAAATGCCAAACAGTTAAAAACAGTACTTGCTCTTCACACGACATACTCAGTGGAAGACTCATAGAAAGCGGCTCTGAGGAAGGCGAAATCCGCTGAAACGTCAGCTTTTACCTGAGTGGGGAAGTGGAATAGCACCTCGTGTTTGCTGAGCAAAAGTGAAAGAACAGTAAAAAAAATCGGGCCTCATTCCCCTGACCTCGAAACAGCCCCCAATTTCGCAGCGCTGGGTAGGACGAGTACGGAGAAACTGCAAAAATCTCAAGGCCAATGGAAGATGCCTGGATTTCAAGGAACTATGGTGACGATCTGTACCTACAATGCACGTATACTTGCATCCGAGTCCTCGATAGAAGACTTGCTCATGCAAGCAAGAAGGATAAAGTATGACGTCATCAGCCTGGCCGAGACGAGAAGACACCAACCTTTCAAAGCCCTCTATGACACCGGAGAACTGTTCCTCCAAAAATGCGACAGTGGAGGAGTCGGCGGCGTCGGCATTCTCGTCAACACGAGTTTGACTATGAACATCGATTCGTTCGACCAACTTACAACCCGAATCGGACGTTTACGATTAAAAAAACGTGAATCAATTCCGGCTTTGGCAATCTTCGTCGTTTACGCGTGGACATCAAACTATGACAAAGAAGAAGTCGAAGCGTCCTATATGGACTTGGAGGGGTTCTACAGAGATGACCACACATTCTTCAAGGTCATCGTTGGAGATTTCAACGCCAAGATTGGACCAAGGAGAGAACGTTTGAAGGATGTCACATTGGAACTCATGAATTAGAATGAAACGAACAGGATGAGCGGGTGTCTGAGTTTACTATAGCGACCAAGACAATCCATGGTAACTCGCAATTCCAGAAGCCTCACTCTCAGCGCTGGACGTGGGAGCCTCCCAATGGAAAGTACCATAACGAAATAAACCACATTAT
>UYYA01004637.1:0-43790 GCA_900624975.1 Angiostrongylus costaricensis
CAGACCGCATACGTCGTGTAGTCGTCTTCGTTTGATGAAGTTCGGAACGACTTGATGTTTTAGACAGCGGCGGAGAAAGGCACCGCTAGGCACGCATAGGACCCAGAGACATAACGGGGACGACTTCGAAGTATGTGTCACGATCCTCGCACGCGAATCAAGAACACAGGCGCGAAAAACTCTCGAGGCACTCTGGATTAATTCCAGAAATCCGAAAATGAACCGCAGGGAAGAATGTCTCATTATCACGCGTGATATAGGGCAGTATATAAAACTGCTTTTCTGATGTGAGGGGCACATTATACTTCCACGTGATTTCTGTGCGGTTGGTCTCTACGTGACATACTTAGTGGAAACCTCATAGAAAGCGGTGAGTGTGCAAAGCTGTGTTCAAAGTGATTGAAATCTTGGTTTGGAGTTTCTTTGTTTGGTTATGGAGGCGTCTGGCCGAGTGAGTTGCTATCAACTTGACCTTTCCAGGCTCTGAAGAAGGCGAAATCCGCCCAAACGTCAGCTTAATCGTGAACAAAGAATAGTAACACCTCGCGTTTGCTCAACAAAAATACGAAGTAAAACAGTAGAAGTTAGGAGGAGCCGTGGAAAATAGAGAAAAATACTATTGTATATAGAAGCATATTGTCAGCATTTAGAAGTGTTCTACAACATACCTTATGACTGCCTCAGTATTTTTATACTTGCACATCCCCTAAAGTAACCACAATAACCACCACGGTGATTGAAGATGAAACTACAGTTAGTCGTTTGCGAAATCACCGGCCGATGGTCTTATCTGTCTCCTTGCGAACCGTCAAATATAGAGCGATTCTTAAGGCTCAACCCCCTTGACAAAGCGCCGTTTTCGATGAGGTAACGAAAGATTACAAAAAGTGTGGTAGAAAACTTCTGTGTCACATCATAGTCCATCATCCAAGACAAGCCACATGTTAAAGAATGAAAGACTATACTTGCAAGGAAACAATGAATCATATTAGCTTCCGTTTAAAACACAATTGTGTCGTAGTGTAGTATAGGATCACCAACAAGGTGAAAATATGCTTAAACGATCGTACGAAACCTAAAGGATGAAAATCGAAAACTGGTCAATCAAGCAATGTGCCATGTATCCGCGATCGTTAAGAGTCGTAGAGCTGACCTAACTTATACCTCACCTGAAGAATAACTCGCGGTGCTCTACCAGTATATCATGTCCCTGTTGTTATCCTCCCAGACAAGTTCGGTACCAACTTGCCGCCCCAGAAAAATGGAAAGCTTGGTGAGCTAGACAGCGGGCTAAACCAGATAACGAAGGGAAGTTGTGCGGATTGCAATGCACCTCTAGCCACTTCCATACATAAGCCCAAACAAAGACATATGAAGTGAGATTCAGGGTTTTCGCTCATACATCTCGCCCACAAACCATCTATATGCAGCAAAACCATAATTTACGAGGCCGTTACATTGCACAGTCAGCAGTGGATTTAATCGACTTTATTCACATGACTAAAATCTAACTTCTACAACACATCTAGTGTCCTCCAACTTCAACTTCTCCTTCCTTCTTAAGCGGATTGTACTTCTTAAAATACTCCTTGTCTGCTTTCTTTTGCCGGACACCGTACCAGTGTTCAGCCTGAAAACATGGATATCACTTAATCAAGGTATCAAGAACCTATACATGCAGCTATTTTGCAAATGTGATTGTAACTTCTTGCCCAGTTAGACCACATACAAGCGCTTTTTCTTATTTCTGAATACACCAACTACAATATAGAACAAACTTCTCGTTGTCATCGCTGTGAAATCGGTGCAGTAAAATTATGCAGACAAAAGTAGGCTAAAGATTCCCCAAAAATTATTGCTAAACACGGAATTACCTTGCAGCTTACTTACCATCTCTTAAGATTAAAGCCCCAATAAAACTAACCAAACTTTCTAGAACAAAAACTGCTAACCCTCGCTTTTCGTAAGCGGTCATTGTATGCTTGAAACCTCAATAATCCAGGTTTCGAAAAATACTCTGAAGCACTATGGTAACGAAAGCTGTAAGAAAGAATGCACCTCGTGACGATCAAGATTGGCCCTGGCTCTGCCATACATGACAAGATGACGTGGTTTGACTAAAATAATAAGTTGGGAAAGATAGTAGTTATAATGTGACGATTACATAACTGTTTACAGCTAGGTACAATCTCAGACAAAAGGTTAACTTTAAATGGTAAAAACTACTGCTGGTATGTTTCTAAGCCTAAAAATAAGTGCATCTTGTTTACACAGCGCTAGAGTCACTTTACCTGCAACACTTAAAACACCGCTAACGAGAGAGTATCACTAAACTTCTTTGTCAAATATGAGAGCTGCTAGATACTGGGACCCGCTCAAGGGAAAGGGAAGAAGTAACAATTTGAGTTTGATGCAATTTTTAATATTTCCTGCGAGAAGACAGCCATGGGTAGCTCATTTGAGTATGACCTGGCATATGTTTAACCGAAGCCTAACTTTCAGATGTAAATATTGAGTTCCTTATCAACGTGTGTAAAACTACTGAAGTCTAAACCCCGCGTAATACCGCGCTTCGACATGCAGTTGGAGCAATACGACAACAGGTCCTCTGACGAAGTAATCTCCATTGCAAAACATAAACAAATAAAGCTATGTTAGTACATATGCATCGTCCCAACGGTTTACCGCCTCATCGTGGCTGGGAGGTGTTCCTGGGTGTCGCGCTGCGATGTACAGCGGGGAGATTCGTTCCACTAAGGTCTCCCAAGCTAAGAAGGAGTCCGGCGTCTCCATCAGAAAGCCCAGTTAAGAGTAAACCAATTCCAGGATCCACCACCGTCCTGGAATGAAACTAGTTGCATGGTGTTAAATTTCCCTGTGAAGCGCAAGGACGGCAACTGCGTGTGGTGGTGAGCAAACTTTGGCCAGGCTCTCCTTGGGACACCAGGGATCCACAATGGCTTAACTAGCAAATCTCCGAAAAGTGGAGATTATGCTGGGCCCGCACAATCACTGAGAACGGGCCATTCAAGTATAAAATAAGCAAGTATATATGCATAAAGTACACGCATCTCCACAACCGATTGCACCGCTTCTTCATACTTTTTTCCATAGATCGTGTAATCGGGAAGAATGGTCGTTCTACTAAATTTTATCGAGTTGTAGCGCTTAGAATTAGCAATGATTGCGGTATTACCTAATGATACTATGGAAAATGTTCTTTCCATTAATCAGAAGAGAATAACAGAGTTAAATATTGAATAAATTCCTCCCATAAGATCTACTGAGATGTCTCTGGCTCGAGTCATTTCCCAATTACTTATTTAACTTGAATTAAATTAGGAAATAATACCAGAGGAGGAATACGTGGCACTCTACTGCTTCGCAATTTTGTAAAGTTAAGCCTTGACAAACAGTGGTCATAACACCGTTATATGATGACAAGTGAAAACAGTCAAAGCTATAGTACTTCTTGGCCCAAAACAAAAGCTCCCACAGAGATATATAAGACTAAAGGATAAAGCTCTTGGTGTTGATCAATCCCTGAGGGATGCGTCATTACGCATCGTTGGAAGTGATTGAATGCATATTTGGCCTTTACAATGACTCGCGGTGGCCAAGCGATGTATCGAACCAGTGCTACTGTCCTCCCAAACAAGTCTGGTATCATTTTGCCAACCTGGGAGTGATAAAGAGCTTCGTGGACCTAGAGCATGGGGTCCGCTCACATGTGTAGTGCGGTGCGCCTCCAACTACAGCGCTACACGCTCCCAATAAGAAGTATATAACTTTAGGAAATTATAGCAGCAGATAGGTACGGGTGAAGTGATTAAATTCCCGAAAGACGTAAGCATTAGCATCGTGATCTAATCATCATAAAAGTATCACCATAAAGCAAAAAAGTAGCATTAAAATTCAGATGTAGGAAGTCGATGAGTGAAATGAATAGGTTTAATCCATTCGGAGAGGAAATATAGTCTGATAAGGTTATAAATCTCAAACAGGCACGAATGGTCCACTGAGAAGACCATAAGAACTCTACAGTTAAATCAATACCGTTATGGAAAATCTAAACAGTCACTAATACAGAAACCTAGCTATAGACCTTCTTACTTACTTGGATCGCCCGTCTTCAATGGTTGCGCGGTCCCCGCATAATCTCCATTTTTTCCGAGTTTTGCTGGCTTAGCCATTGTGGCTCCGTGGAGTCCCTAGTTCAGCCGAGCCAAAGTCTGCCGCAAGTCGTCACCACTACAGGCAATCACCGCCCTCGTGGATCAGAGGGAGATTTGTCGCCATTGCTACTAGTCTAATACCACGACGATGGTGGATCCTGGCATTGGTTTACTCTTAGCTGGGCTTCCTGATGGAAACGTCGGATCCCTTCACAGCCTGAGAAACCCTGCTGGTGGAATGAATCCCCGCTGTAAATCGTAGTCCGACACCCAAGAACACCTCCCAACCACGATGAGGTAGTAAACCGTTAGAAGGGACCTTCTACTCAAACTGATCAACTCTGGAGAGATCATAGTAAATTTTGAGGTTGACATGAAAACTTGCCGATTAAGAACCAAAGCCTAAAAACACATGCTGGTGCTAATATACAAACAAAACAAAGACTTACGTGGTACGACGAATTTGAAGAATGCAAAAACAATAATGCCGGAAAAAATATAGAAGCGGAACACAGGCATGTACTTCCAGCAATGACGCCACGACCACATACGTAGCTGAAGCATAGGAAAATAAAATAAGGAATGGAATGAGAGACAGACGAAACTAAGGACTCGCATGGTGTGGCGGTGGAGACGTTAGCCCTCGGAAAAGAAAATAGCGCGTGTGCTCATCACCGCAGACACCTGTGGCCCGGAGTTT
Source organism: Angiostrongylus costaricensis (assembly GCA_900624975.1). Lineage (NCBI taxonomy): Eukaryota > Metazoa > Nematoda > Chromadorea > Rhabditida > Metastrongylidae > Angiostrongylus > Angiostrongylus costaricensis. The sequence goes on from UYYA01004637.1 coordinate 4,876, forward strand.
TGCAAATATCTCAGCATCATTAAGGAATGGAATAATCAACAAAACACTCCATGTGGCATCTCATTATATTAACAGGAAGGATTAGAAACCAGGAATATATACGTAAAACATAAGCAAAAAAAAATATAGAGTGCAGTGGGATACGCCAGCCCACAGTTTAACTCAAGAAATACAAAAGTCTCTTGCGAAAAAGCCAGATTTGTAATAACCCCTAAGCAAAACACTTAAAGGTTGAAGAGAATACTTACATATTCCTGGGCAGTCCATGGCCGAGCAGGCATACGTGGGTGCAAATCCGTAGGAGGAATGGGATCCTTAGTATTAGCAACGGCCCGAACAGCTCCGACAACAGTTTCAGCCGTCCACTTGGCCCCACCGAGCACCTTACTCAGCACCATCGCCACCTGGAAAAGAAGTTGCCGTTATCACAGACAAGTGTTTAGAAATCAATCAAGATATATGGATACAGGATTAACAGACGCCAAACTCTATTCAATAGGGTTACGTGAGTATCGAGAGAAGTCACTCATACCCGAACATAATGTGAACGAATATCCCTGAAATAATACACTACCTTATAGCTAGAAGTCACAGCTTCAACAGTTTTTGTATCCGTTGGCTTTATTAAACACATGCTTGTCGAAAAGCATAAACCGAGTTGGATAAAACACAAGCAAAAAGACAAATAGTGAGACAACTGATGTTGAACAACTCCACAAACAGACGACCAGACTCATAGCAGGGTTGAACGACAGTGAGAAGCCACCAGCTATTGTAGCTAAAGGTTTCTGATCTAAGTGAATGGCAAGGACGTTCTACACAAAATGTAAGTGACCAATACTTTTTTGGATTACTATGACCATCGTTTTCATTGGTGTCAGCCCAATAGTCCAAGAAAGTATTGATTGCCTAGAGCTGTCCGCTCTTAGAGATAAAATAAGTGAGTGCCTTCCATTTTCTTTCGACTACAAAGATGGGTTAAAGTGGCGCTGAACAATCTGAGACAAACGACCGCCAGTCACTGGCGCCTTGTGAGGGACCCAAGGTTAATCTCTGTGGCCAGCACTGCTACCATGTCTCGCGTCCTTTAAAGTGCGCCTTGTTTGAAAATGATGCTGGCTCGGAGTTACCCGGGTAAATCTACTGTGACGTTCAGGTTTGTTGGGATTTCTTGTTGTATCAGTGGATGGAAGATCACGGCATATTTCAAATTCGAAGGTCTAGGTGGGAACTATCACTCGCGAACGGAGAAATGGAGTGAATGGGACGCAGAATCTCGTCCACGAGTACATCTCTGCTAACATTCATGAGTCGCGAGCGTCCATGTAGTGACTATAATCCCCTCTCTTTAGGTGAGTGGAATGCTGGTTGCAAGGGTCTAGCCTACAAGTAGTTATTGTTTTCGTAAGAAGATGAACTAGGTTGTATATATAGTAGCTTCTGGGAGAGAGCTGTTGAACTACATTTTATGTAATCTACTTTCCGCGAGAGTTTACCAGGAGAGTCATAATGCTGGGGTGTTGTTTTGATAACTTTGCCTTTAATTAGTCCAGTGACATTGCACATCGCCTACTCACTTCGATACTTGGACGGCCGGTCATCAGTGGTTGTGCGGGTCCCAGTGTATTCTCCATTTTTCGAAGTTTTGCTGGTTTGGCCATTGTGTTTCTCTGAAGCCCTAAGGTCAGCCTGCCAAAAGTCTGAACAAGGTCGCCGCCACCACACGCAGTAGCACCCCTTGTGGATTAGAGGGAGATTTGCCATTATGTGATTAGTTGGATACAAAGATTGTTGTGGATCCTGGTATTGGTTTACTCTTGGCTGGGCTTCCTGGTGAAAATGCCGGACTCATTCTCAGCTTAGGAGAACCTGCCGCGGAGATGGATTCCCTCGCTGTACATCGCAGCCCGACACCCAGGAACGCCAACAAGTCACGATGAGGCGCGAAACCGTTGAGATCGCATCACCTACTGAGTGATTCAAATATGTGAGCAGGGTCTTCAACCGTGTAATTAGGGGGAGTTGTTCTTTGTAATGCTTTGTAACGTGAGGATTGAGGCTTGTCATATTCACCGGTCTTTTGATATCCTGTTGAGCAACAGGTGTTCATTTGCGAATGATGTCTTAGGAAAGCGCTAATCTTCTTTGTATGTGAGCTACCAGGTCGTTCGTTTACCTCTGGTCGGCTCGGAAGCTGTCATTGATCATGTTTACTTCACGACTAAAGTGTGCACAACACGAGCATTTAAGGCTATCAATTCGACTTAGCATCTGGGGAGCGTTAAGAATGAGTCTATTTATCGTGAACATCGTTCTCTTCAACTTCAAGCGAACATCGTGCTTTCTAAAACCGCGATTGAAATCGGTTCCGACTCATCTCGTAGAGTAACCGCTTGGTAGCCCGGCGTTTTTAAAAAGGTTTGTGGCTTTGTGGCGAAATGGTGGCACATACGTTCATGACATGTCGTTAAACTTCCTAAGAATGTGTACACGATGCCTATCGTTGGAACTATAAAATTTGTGCTAGCGCTCGCATTGTAGTTATTCACTCCGTGTTCTACTAATCCTTTTACGAATAACTAGTAAAGAGTTAGATGATAGACAGAGCCGAAGGTGTGGTACCTTGACCAACCTTAGTTCGTGACATCATTTGAGGAGAACGTTCAGTTGAACGTTCTTAACTTATTTATGTTGCTGTCAACAAACTGTGTTCATTGTCGGGAATAGGGTCTGTGGGATTATTGGCAACCGGGCGCGGTCACAGTCGACGTGAGCTGATATGAACTCGATCAGCTTTTTTATAGGAGCACGGATGGCGTTTATTGAGTCGTGTTTTCTCGTCTTATACAGTCCGATGGTGTTGTACTTTTTTTCTTTGCTTTGCATGTCCAGGTCGTGGACGAAACTTTTCAAACGTTTTCATGTTTCCATTACATATTTAGATCATTACATTAGCACTTAAGCATTTTGGTGGTCCGGAGTGCTCCATAAATTTTAACAGTCTTTGCGTACTCATCACTTGTGTCAGGGAATTTTTCGAGGTAAGGAGAATAAGGGCCTATGTCTGTTTTCCTCGGCGAGGTTTAACCACGACTGGGCATGTTAGACCATGTCGAAATACGAAATAGTGGGGTTAACTGTTACAGCTGATCTAGGATTCTTCCCTACGTAATTTCTACTCACTTTATGGTATTTGGCGAAACGAAATTTGTATGCAGAATGCAATTGGAATACATGCGAACCATCCTGAAATCTTTTTCATGAAGGAGACCGGTTCGACGATCCTTCTAGATAGTACATCTCATCATGCGCTGTGGTGCCATTTTGCCTCAAGGACTTGCTGAAATACTGGTTTAGGTTAACGTCATTTTAGTACATTTTCTCTTGTAATAGTTACTTTGACTATTGTGAATGTTATGATTGTTTCAGTTAGGCTAATGCAAAAGTGCCGTTTCCAGCACTTGTCGGCGTCAGCACAAATTTTATCAACTTCTTAACTTTTTATTTGCTGCATACTACAACTTTTCACGGTAGGATATTATGTGACATACAACCATAATGATGTTGAGATATTTGCAAAACTCGGGACCCTACGTGGCTATGGTGGGGAACGAACGCACTATTACCCTTTCTGGGAGCTAACGGGTTCTCCACCACACCATGCGTGTCCTTCGTTTCGCATGTCTCTCATATAGTTCTATCGATCTCTACCATCAGCAATCACCCATCAGCGGGATTGATCTGAGATCGTTTTAAACTACAGCCTAAGCTTAACTGGGTTTAATGCTGATTTGTGCTCTCCAGATTAATCCCGTCGACGGGTGATTACTGATGGCATTGGTAGATAGAAAACTAACTGAGAGACAGGCGAAACGAATGAGACACATGGTGTGATTGTGAACCGGTTAGCACCCGGGAAAAGGTAATGGCACGTTCGTTCCCTACAGCAGGCAACTGCTATCTGGAGTTTTACAAATATCGCAGCGTCGTTATCGTTCCATCAACTTCATTTATTTATTTAATTTACCAACTTGACGTGTTTCTACAAGCATTTGAAAACAGATCTTATGCTCAGTGATGCCAATCGCCTTCAAAACAACAATTCCGCACTGTGATTAGAGACCCTCCCAACGGTTTAACGCCTCATCGTGGCTGGGAGATGTTCTTGGGTTTCGGACTGGGATGTGCAGCGAGGGATACATTCCCTGGCAGGGTCTCTTAAGCTGAGAAGGAGTCCGGCGTTTCCATCAGGAACCCTAGCTAAGAGTAAACCAATACCAGGATCCACTACCGTCCTGGTTTCAAGGTCGTATGGTGGCAAATCTCCTTCTGATCCACAAGGGCTGCGACTACCTGTGGTGGTGAAGACCTGGAGCAGACTTTGGCCAAGCTGACCTTGAGATTCCAGGGAACTACAATGGCTTAACCATCAAATCTCCGAAAAGTGGAGATTATGGTGCGGCCCGCACAACCAGTGAGGATGGGCCGTTCAAGTATAAAGTAAGATTGGAGACCAACGACAACGAACCACTCGGGCGGACAACCGCAGAAATTCGCAAGTGGCCAGGAATTCGTTTCGAGATGATTACGATAGCTTACATTGGTCAGCAAGCCTACTGAATTTGTGGGACATAAGTTCTTCGGAATGTTTGCCATTTTTTCTCAGGGGTAGTTAGTCGGGCCATTTCTGGAGGTAATTGCGGTCGATAAAACGTGGATCGCATAAAACAACATCGAGCCGAAATAGTTCTGGTTTAAGAACTGTAAAGTCTCCGTAACCACGTGAAAACCCAGGTACTATGCGGAGTGTGTCATGTAGAGCTCTTATTGGTACTGAAAGGCAATCTTATGCTGTTAGTTGCTGCAGGGAAACCTACTGTCAGCTCGTTAATTATTGGTTGCTCATAAATGAAGAAGGATTAATGAGTAGGAAGTCATTGTGTTTCACCACGATAACATACCCATTGGAAAGTCGGAAAAAATTCTAGAACTTCACTGGAGTGTGCTGGTTGTTTCATCTTATCGCCCAAGCCTTCGCATTACAACCTACCCAAGCCTTTGAAGAACGCTGTAAATGGTGTGAGTTTTAAATCTTAACCCTTTTATTTACTGCCTTTTTCTTCTTAACGGCAGGGTATGTTCCGAAATATGACTCGTATAAAATGCTGAGATATTTGCAAAACTCCGGACCGCAGATGTATGCAGTAGGGAACGAACACGCGCTGTTGTCCTTACCGGAGAGCAGCGCACTTCACCACCACACCATCCGGGTCCTTCGTCTTGCCTGTCTCTCAGCTAGGTCTATCGATCTTTTTACCATCAGCATTCATAACTGGGTTCAATGCCGATTTGGGCTCCCCAGATCAATCCCGTTGACGGGTGACATGTGTGAGTTTTAGTTCTCTGGGTGTCTGCTCAAATCATACGTACATTTCCTAGAAATTCTAAAATCTAATGAAGGAAGGATCTTGCAGTTTATAGAAAGTTAACAGGAAGTCATCGAAAAAAATGCCATTGCTAGAAATTCTATCTCGAATAAAAATTTTCATGTATTGATTTTAAGCAAACCAAAGGACGAACTTATAGATTAGCGCTTACAAATTCTCTCTGTGTAGGAAGTTAAGGCCAGTGGAAATCACGCTATCTCTAACGCCTTGTTTGCCTCTTCACCACCTTCGTTGCCTTCAAATATCTGTCTTTTGCTATCTTATCATTAGATTTGCATTGACGGTCGTCGCACAGCAGTCCCGTTTGCTTCCATTTAATCGTCTCGCTTGCCTAGATTGTAGATGAAGCACTTTTTTGCAAGAATCTGTCACAACCATAGTTGGAAGATGGGATAATCATTACACCTGTTTAACTTCCTCTGTTTCTGTGTTCATACATCTGAACAGTTCTTATCCAATGCCATGGTATGTTGTGCTTCCACGTTATACTCTTCCGTGTCATGCCAACAGTCGCATGCATCCTTTTACAATACACATCACATTTTCCATTGTAACCACAAATTGCACTTATCACTAGTCCTTTTTGCTCTCTTACATCGATTAAACAGTGCTACGGTTTCAAAGTGAATTTGGTGGAGTTACCGGCAGTTGACCTTCACTATTTTGTCTTCAGTTTATCACAATAAGTTCCATTTCTCAAACTTACGGCGCGTGTGGCTCAGTGATTGGAGGCGTCACTGCGACACATACCTTGATTCGATCCCCGCTCTCATGGCACACCAAGCCTTCCATCTCTCCGGGGTCGGCAAATTGATACCAAACTTGTTTGGGAGGATAGCAGCACTGCCTCGGTACATCGGCAGGCCACCGCGAGTCACTGTAAAGGCCGGATATGCATTCAATCACCTCCAACGATGCTTAGTGAAGTCGAGTGCATGGCGCATCCCTCAGGGATTGATCAACGCCGAGAGCTTTATCCTTCGTTAGATTTATCTCGTACGACTTCCGTGACGTCAGTGTGGTTAACCGTATCGGGTAGCTTTGAAAGCCCATCTTTCGTCCATCACTGTTCTTTTTTGAATCTGAGCTCGCGTTATGGGCGAAATTGTATAAACTGTATTGTGACCGAAAAATAATTAGAACAAAGTGTGCAGTACAGTGGCATAGGTAGTTACGGCGAATGTTTAGCTCTATCGCGGTACTGTATGATGAATGGCTTATTCTTATTTTTGAGCAATAGGACTTACAGAAGGCGAAAACAGCATTGTTCTTACAGTGAGCAAGGGATAAAGAGAAATCTTTCGGGGTTGATCTATTCCTTGGGGATGCGCCATGAATTCGACTTTGTAAGGCATCGTTGGAGGTGAATGGATGCATATTTAACCTTTACAATGACTCGCGATGGTCTAGCGATGTATTGAATTAGTGCTGCTATCTTCCCAGACAAATCTGGTACCAATTTGCCGACCTAGCAGAGATGGAGAACTTGGTGGCCCTGGGGGTATGGGGATCGATCTAATGCGTATTGGAGGGTGCAACCGAGCACTGCGCTACATGCGCCGAATGTTCTTAAAATGAGTGCTATCTGTGTGACGAAAACGCAAGTTATGAAGTAGAAATCGCGTTCATCTACGACCTGATTTAAGGTGTTGCGCTCATGCGAAGTGATTATCGCAGAAGCACAGTGCTCTTGCAACACTCGCTAGTATTCAGCCACCTGTACAGTTCGTTACACTTCCTTTTTTCAGTAAATCTCCGTTATTGATTCATTCTCTGCCATTGTTTTTTGTCCACCGTTCATACACTGTTTTCTAATTTTAGATAAATGGTTTTAAATCGAGCGTACCGAGTTTCAGGCTATGCCGTCAAAAGGTGTCTTCATTTTGGTAGTTATATTTGGATCAGTTTCATGGATAGGAACGAATTCAGTTTGGATGCAGCTTCCTCTTCTCACAGCTGATCTGCCGGAAGGATGGGGCCTACCGAGTTTCCTCGCGGCAGTAGTACAGGTGTATGGTTCTGTATTGCTATTTGTATTTCCATTTCTTCCTTGGTTCCTTGATTTCCCATTTCTGACCTAGCTATGTGTTGATTTTAATATAAACCCTTGAGTGGCAATAAAATAAATCTTATCCAGGTAGCCTGCGTTGGTCCTCTGGTGTACAGCATATTTCACAAGGGTTTCAAGTCGATAATTATTCCTACCAAATATCTCATAATTGCATTTCTAATCCTTTCTTGTACTTGTCAATTCGGTGAGCAACTTGCCTAATATTTTAATGCTTCTTAACGTCTTTTTCAGTTGATTCTTCTCTTTCTTAAGCCTTTGGTTTTTTTACACATTGGCTTGTGTAGGTCTGGTAGTTATGTGGTGGTGGACAATACCAATCAAGAACAGTGAGTACTCTATCGCGCTATACCTGTTGCTCTTCGGATTAGCGCTGGTCAATGCAACATCTAATGTTCTGTTTATGCCGTTTATGGCACAATTCCACCATGCCTATCTTAATGCTTACTTCGTCGGCATGGGTTTCAGTTCACTTATCCCTAGTCTTTTATCACTTATTCAAGGTATGTGTAGTTTTCATCAACGCTGTGCACTGTACGGTTCGTTGAGTTCTGTATTTAGGAGCTGGAAATTATGAATGCGAAGGTGTGACTCCAGTATTTTCTCCTCCACGTTTCAGTGCGTCGTCATTCTTCTTTGTTATTTTCATTTGGACTGTTGTATCAACGGTCTCATTCGAAATTTTGTGCAGATGTGATGAAGAGAAAATGTACGTGCTTTTCTTCTAGTTGTCCTGTTTTCTCACATAGCTCGTACGATGTGAGATTGGCTCATCACCGCTGAGTTATTCGCAAGACTTAGATCCGTGTCAAGTCGAACCGCGATTACCCTTTTAAGAGGTCGCGTAGTACACACTGAACTACTGAGGCGCTCGCTCTGTGTTTCTCTGAGCTAGTTTTCTATTGTATCTAACGATACCATCAGTAATCATCCGTCAGCTGGGTTGATCTGGGACCACAAATTCAGCGTTGGGTAGGAAACGAGCTGAAAGAAACGCAGATCATGGGTCTCCATGATGCATTGTGTAATACGCGAGTCCCCGGAAAGGTTAATCATGGTTCGATCTGACCTGCGGTAGATGTTTTGCAAATATCTCAGCATCGTTGTGGTTGCATTTCACATCATACTCTGCTGTGAAAATTTGTAGTAGGTAGCAAATAAAAGGTTAACATTGTGACTTAACAGTATTTTTAGCGAGAATGCAGAATATGAAGATCGCGGACATGAAGGAACTCCTCTGAACGAGTTCAAATCGAAAGCTTTCGAAAGTGTCTCGGAGGTCGCAGAAATGAGTGAAGAAGTTGGTATTCTGTCGTTTCTATATTGTATTATCTTCTCTTTATTCCATCCTTGATGTGTTTGTTAGTATGGCCTAGTATTTAGGTTACAACAGTGAATCCGAAGAAAACTTCATCAGGTATCAGTAAGCCTGGCTACATAATTGTCCTTATCGCTACCGCTCTTGTTAACGCGCAAATGAACGGTGTGATACCTAGCGCTCAGAGTTATGCAGCTCTGCCTTATTCTCAGGTGAATGCTTTTCCATAAACAAGATCATATTTTTTCGTTAAATATTTTAATCACTTTTTTAGTTGTCTAACCTCCTAACTTGTAGAAGTCACAGGGTTAATGTGCCTTTGTCTTTCACTTCAGGCAACATATCATTATGGACTAACTCTGGCAAACTTGGTATCACCAGCCATGTCGTTTTTACCACTAATCCTTACTGTGAGGTAGGCTACCTTTTCTGTTCTAGTTCATTATCACCTACCAGTTTTACTTTAATACCTGCAGAATTCTTGGTTTTGATGTATACTTTACCTTGAATATTAGCTTTTTTGGACTTCATCGAATCTACTCATTTTTACCAACAACGCCGGTTCTCTGGCTTTGCAGCAATGCGATTTTTTGCTTTTGGAGCCCGGAAACATTCTTCTTCAGTGTTTTCTTTAATTGAGGTTTTTATTCGGAAAACTGAAGATATTGAGCGGGCGAGATTCCACACAGCATGCTGCAATGTTTTCTCTAAATACTCCTTTAATCCTCGGGGTTGCTTTGAAGAGAAAACTTCTGAGAATTTGGGTTTTGCTTCTAAGTATTTAGTGGTTTGGGTTTCTAGCATTCCCCTTCAACAATAGACAAGGTAATTACTTTTTATTTACTGCCTATTCTTTTTCATGGCAGGGTATGATGTGAAAGACAACTGCAATGGTGCTGAGATATTTGCAAAAGTCCAGACCGCAGGTGTCTGCGGTTAGGATCGAACCTCGTTACTATCTTCTCCGGGGGCTAATGTGTTCACCATACATATTCTTCGTATCTCATTTCTCTTGCCTAGACCGCGCGTTCTGTGGCTATTAACCGCGAAAGGGCGCATGTGGTGCAGTTGTCGGAGGTACCGTGCAATACACGTGGGGTCGATCCGCGTACCAAGGCCCACCGAGCTTTCCATCCCTCAGGGGTCGACAGGTTGGTGTCAGATTTATCTTAGAGGGTAGCAACAATGACTCGAAACATCGGCAGGCCACCGCCAGTCATTATAAAGGCCAAGTATGTATTCAGTCACCTCCAACGATGCTTAATGAAGTCGAATGCGTGGCGCATTCTTCAGGGATTGATCATCGCCGAGAGCTTTATCCTTTTTTATTATTACCCACAAAACAATAGAACGAAGAGCTTTTCACCGCCCTTTCATGTTCGCAACTCACGAAACCCTGTAGTTATTGAAAAATTATTGTTTGCTTTCGAAAAACCAGCAAGTATATAAAGCCTGAGGATTGGATTTTGTCGAGAGATTAGGTGTCGTTGCGTGAGTCTTATTTAATTCCTAGTAAAAGAACGTTGAGAGTATTTCTCTCAACACTAAGAAAAAGTGCTTCTTTGGTTTCTGCTTTTTTTTTCTTTCTTGTACAGAAAATTTTCTCTTATGATTTGACCTCGATTATCCATGCTTTTTTTTTAAGAATTTTTTTTATAGATCAGTGCCTAGTCTGTGTTGTTTGACATTCTGCTCATCATGTGCCACCGCCTTCATAGTTTACCTAGCTTCTTTAAGCCCTAATCTCTTCTTCAATTCGGTTACCATTGGGAGTGTACTGTCGGTGAGTGGAATGCTATCTATTGGTCATAATATTTAAAGCAAAGAGGGAAAGTGTGTGACTCTAATACTCCCTCACTTAAAAATCGAACCAGTGGAGCAAACTGGCACGTTTTCGATGAGTATTAAAATCATTGAAACTAAACTTTGTCGACGTCATGAATCTATAAACGAGATTGTCTAATTACCTCTTGGTAATTGACAGAGAAGATATTAATTTAGGTTGGAAGTGCTCTATTTGCTGCCGGTCTTCATTCCTACCTTCGTGTCGTGTTTGCGTCATTGTTACGAGAAGGTGAAGAAAGTGAGAGTAGGCTGTTCTGGTGTGGAGTATTCATTCAAGTAGGTTGTTTTCTTAGACCTTTCTTTTGAATTAGGTTCATGATTTAGTGTCGTTGTTAACACTCGAGGTCCGACGTGATTCGGTTTCCACTCAAACATTGCGGAAATGACGGTTGCCTTTAATTTTAAACCAAAATTTCCCACGCAAAGTGATCTCTATTAATTACTATGGGGAAAATTATTGTTAGCAAATTCCTGCCTACAGGATGAAATCCAATTCGTTTTGTCAGGCTGAAGTTCGGTTTTCTCGGAGCCAATTAGACTTATTTTGTGCACTTTATTCATTGATGCTCATATTTCGAAGTGGAACTAATTGAACAAGCGGTATTTTGTCCATTAAAACGTGATAATGTCTTGAAATACGTCATTGGTGTTTTTAGCTACCGGACTTCGTTTCGACTTTTAAAAATTCGTGTTTCCTTCGCATTGCGTCGGGAAATTTAAATTCAGCCTTTACTTACTTGATACTTAAATAACCCGTCCTCACCGGTTGTGCGGCCTCCAGCATAATCTCCATTTTTCAGAGATTTGCTGGTTAAGCCATTATGGTTCCTTGGAGTCCCGAGGTCAACCTGGCCAAAGTCTGCCCCAGGTCGTCACCACGACAGGCAGTCGCAGCCCTTGTGGATCAAATGGAGATTTGCCACCGTGCGACTTTGATACCAGGACGGTGATGGGTCCTGGTGTTGGTTTACTCTTAGCTAGGTTTCCTGATGAAAACGCCGGACTCCTCAACTTGGGAGATCCTGCCGGGGGGACGAATCTCCCCACTGTACATCGCAGTCCGACACCCAGGAACACCTCCCAGCCACGACGAGGCGATAAACCGTTAGGGGGTTGAGTCTTTAATGGCTTTAAAAATCAGCAGTTTTAAAGAACCATACTTACCATCAAATAGGTGGACTAAAATCTCTTCCATTCCCCTATCATGTTTTTAACTCTTCGAGTATTAACTCCGTCTTGTCGAAAAATTCTCCACAGTTTGCGAAAAATTAGCTTCTGATGGCCAAGGTTAGGTGGTATTTATTAAGCTTGCTTTTTTTTCAGGTGGGTTCGTTTATTGGATCTACCGTGATGTTCCCTTTGGTTAACATTGTTTCGGTCTTTACTTCCGCACCACGTTGTCGGTAACATTGGAAATATGCGCTGTTATCAAAGTCTAATTTATCTCTATTTTAAATATGTTTGTACTTTTTTCGCTGTAAAAAGATTGTATTTGGTCCATCTTCCTTCATTTTTTGAATATTTTTTTCGGTGAGGAACGTTGGAGAGAACTTATACGTGTATAGTTTTTTTTTTCAAGTTGAATTATTTGAACTCTGCCTTTTGTATAAATAGATAAATTCGATATAAATGGAATAGACATAAAAGGGGTTATTGCTCCTTAAAACATTGGGCAATATTGTGCTCTAGTGCCTTGTGTTGAGGCCTGGAAACAGATCATTACTAGATTTTATTCATACTTTTTCAGTGTTTTACAACCACACAGTATAGTTAGTATGCGTATTTGGTAAACAGAGTAAACTTCGTATACAAATACTTCACAGTTGTGTTTGTCAGTCATCCGTTGTTAGTAGTTGACTTGATTTGACGATTTTCGTGTGACTGTAAGTGAAAAAAAACTTTTCTAAAATTAAACGATTAGTTTTAATATTTATTACCTATTATAATTTTTCACGGGTATTATGTGTGATTCTCCCAACGGTTTACTCTCTCATCGTGGCTGGAAGGTGTTCCTGGGTGTCGGACTGCGATGTACAGCGAGGGATTCGTCTCCTGGCAGGGTCTCCCAAGCTGAGAAGGACTCCGGCTTTTCCGTCAGGAAGCCTAGCTGAGAGTAAACCAATGCCAGGATCCATCATCGTTCTGGTATCAAAGTCGCATGGTGGAAAATCTCCCTCTGATCCACAAAAGTTGCGGCTGCATGACCTGGTGAGGACCTAAGGCAAACTTTGGTCAGGTTGTCCTCGGGATTCCAGGGAACCACAATGGCTTAACCAGCAAATCTCCTATAAATGGTGATTATGCTGGGGCCCGCTCAACTAGTGATTATGGGCCGTTCGAATATCAAGTATCAAGTATTATGTGTGATACAACTATAGTGATGCTGAGATATTTGTAAAAGTCGGGACCGCATGTGTCTGCACTGGGGAACGAAGGCGCTATTACCCTTTTCGGGGGCTAACGCGTTCACCACCACATTATGGGGGTCCTTCGTTTGGCCTGTCTCTCAGCTAATTTTCTATCGGTCAGTGCTATCCGCCATCATCCGTGAACAGGATTGATCTAGGGAGCACAGGATTTAATGATCTGGGTATGTGTCTGAAGGTTGTTATCACCTTTTACACAAAATCGCTTCATTCTCGAGAAAATTTGGTTAAGAAACTCAGAAACAACGAGTATCGGCCTTCATTAGACTCTTAAGCCAAACGCTTAGGTTTTTTTTGAACCTAGTAAACACTGTTACTTTCGTATTATATTATGTTACTTCTATCCTTTTGACGGGTGATTGCTGATGGCATTGATATATAGAAAACTAGCTGAGGACAGGCGAAACGAAAGACCGAGATGGTGTGATGGTGAACGCGTTAGACCCTGGAAAGGGTAATAGCGCGTTCGCTCTCCACCGTAGACACCTGCGGTCCGGAGTTTTGCAAATATCTCAGTATCATTGAAGTTATATCTCAGCATCGTTGTGGTTGTATCGTACTAAATGGTCATTTTAGAAAAAAGCAGTAATTGCGACAGTGGTTAGAAAATGACTTGCCTTGAAAAGTCTTATCATATCGTCTGTTGTAACGAAACCGTCACCGTTACTGTCGAGCTCCTGTTGTTAAAGATCTTAATAGGTTACAGCGTTGTGTACTTAACATGGTGTTGCGAGGCTCACATTGAAAATTGTGCTAGCACGGTAGTGGACTGTTTCCTTATTGATATTCTCCTGTTCACTTTCTTCCCCTTCATTCAGACCAAACACAGCTTGCGTGAAAGACAAGAACTCCTGGAAATTATTTTCAGTCCTTGCGTTTTAAGAACTAAGTGAAACAGAAGTAAAATCAGCATTTAATTGAAAGATTGGGTGAATTCTTATGGGTAAGGAATCCCTTTGCGTCGTATTTACGCAATGTTTCATCCGCTCAATTTAGGTGTTTATGTCCTATGTCAGCAGTAACTGACCGGAAATGTAAATTTGTCTGCTTGACGTCCTGTGATAGTGCGTATCGTCCATAAAGCGTTTGTCTCGGCCGTGTATGGTTGGATAAGAGACAGACATTCAATGAGATTCTGAAAAAATGGACGGTAAACATATTGTCATTAAAATATCAATGTCGTCCACCAACCTTGAATGTAACTATGCTTTTGTCGCCATTTGAGAAAGCAAGAAAAACACGTGAGATATACTGGTCATTGGCTCTTTCTGAAGCGATAATTGAGGCGAGGACTTGTTGGAACTCCTTCTCCCTCATTCGTCCTGATGGACATACCTGTCCCAACAATTTTGATTAAAGAACGTTTTAACGCCTCATGGAGATGCAATGTGTAGTTGGATGTGGTGTAGTACCACACTACGGACAGAAGCCCGCACTTGGTGAGAGCACCCGCTTTTTTCTCTATAATAAGACTTTTTCACGGCAGGGTATTGTGTGAAATACAACCACGACAATGCTGAGATCTTTGCTAGACCTGCCGTGAAAAATTGTAATAGGCAGCAAATGAAGAAGTTAACATTATGAGGGTTCGATGCCGAGTTGTGCTCTAGAGGTCAATAATGTTGACTGCTGAGGGGACTGGTAGATGGATTGACTGCTGAGGAGTTCTTCGATATCCTCATACCACGTATAAGATATTTGCAAAACTTCGAACCGAAGGTGTCCGTGGTGGGAATCAAACACGCTATTTCCCCTTCCGGGGGCTAACACGTTCACCACCAGACCATGCCAGTCATTCGTCTCGCCTTTCCCTCAGTTAGTTTTCTATCTACCAGTGCCACCAGCAATCACCCGTTTTCCACAGCTTATCCGGGTTCAATGCCGATTTGTGCTCCTCAGACCAATCCCGTTGACTGCTGAGGGGATGACTGGTAGATGGAAAACTAGCTGAAAGAAAGGCAAAACGAAGGACACGCATGGTGTGGTGGTGAGCGCGTTATGCCCCGGAAAGGGTAATGGCGCTCGCGTTGCCCAGTGCAGACACCTACCTACGGTCCGGAGTTTTGCAAATTTGGAAGCAATAGATTGTTATGGTTTCTAGTGACCTTAAGCAAGGTATAGGTTTTGTTCAACACTAAGATTGGAAACAATCTTGTCGTGAGCTTCTTGAGCAACACGAAGAAGCAATTAATATGTATGGATTTTCGATTCAGCAGCTTATGGTCCTCCTAAAGGTCTGTTTAAACTGCTCAATCCTCAGATAGTCTGGGAAATATTACGCCCAAATTAGAGGGTTGGCAGGGACAGCGACTGGCACCAACTCTTACCGTGGCCTTTATGTCTAAAGTAGAAGCACCAGTAATCGATCTCAGGCCGTTACTCTACTGTAGGTATATAGATGATTGTTTTGTCATCTGCTCCACTCAAGAGGAGATGGACGAATGCTTTGAGAGGGAACGAACAGTCAGAATACATAAAATTCACTCGTGAGAAACCGAAAAAAAACTTGCTTCCATTTCTAAACGTTCAAATCAACCTATTCGAAAACGACTACAGCACAAAATGGTATCGAAAGCCGAGCAGTAAAAATATAGTGGTTCATTACCTCTCCTCTCATCCCTCACACACTAAAAGCGCGCTTGTAAGAAATATGTTTCGAACTGCGGCCAGCGTGTGCACAGGTAGAGATCAGAGGGAAGAATCCTCGAAACTGGCGCGTCAAATAGCCATTTCAAATGGTGACCAAACTGTAGCTTCTTGGCGTAGGCATAGAGGAAAACACACGCCCCAGAGCGATAATTCTAGCGAAAACAAGGCTCCATTCCTCTTGTAGGAACACAACGGAGAAGATTTTGAAATAGGAGTCTTATCCCCACGCACGAATCGAAAACATCAGCGCGTAAAACTCTTGAAGCGTTTTGGATCAATTCAAAAAATTCAAAGATGAACTACAAGGAGGAGTGTCTTGTGATCACGCGTAACCTGGCGCCATACCTTAGGCTGATTCAATGATCTGACACAGACACAGCCCTCGCCCATTTATTACTTGTGTGTTACTTGTATTACTTGTACTCTGTGAGGCTGCTATCCACCAACTAACTTAAATACTTACAACAAATAAACGGTAGGTGTTTAAGTGAAGCTGTTTCTTATGCGAATGCAAATTTATTCGTTAAGTTTTATCTGCTGGAGCTATGAAAGTGTTTGGTTGAGTAGATCACATCTCGATTTGACCTTTCCAGGCTCTGAGGAAGGCGAAACCGCCGAAACATCAGCTGTTGTATCCTAATAAATTCTATAATGACAACTTCATGTCTGCATATTGAAGAAAAACATCGAATTATCTTATCGTACATATTTATTGTTTGCTCGTTCCATGCCATTGGAATATTTCTACACCCATCAGTATCGACGAGACAAGATGAGATTAGCGTCTAAGAAAAGGAATGTGCCCTGGCTGGTGTGAAATATTTTGCGCAACTGCACTATGCACATTTGAACCCCCGGAAAGAAAACTGTTGTTTAAGTTCTTACATTTTTAAATCTCGCGTACATATATTTCAGCCATCTGCGATTGAAGTGTGTTCTTGTGGCCAGTTCATCAAGAGACGGTGGCTGGATTCCAATCTCCCAGCGGTCAATCAAATCACTTTGATCCAGCTCTGAACAATGAGAAAACTTATAACTACTTAGAACATTCGTTGATCAATTTGCACATGTTCTACAGGTTTTTCCTTTTGTTTTACAGTCGTCGTTCTGGAGATGGTCATACCTGTGTAGGTGTTCAGTTGCGACTTGAGGATTTCGGAGTTGATTTGTCCATATTCGTGCTGGTTCACGGTGACGAATACGTTGCCGTGTCTTCTTGGAGGCCTTATTGGTGGCCGATTTGATTATCTTCGAATGCACTTCAATGTTATTGTCGCCTACGTCTTGGTTTCTGTCACTAACGGTGATGGGCATTTCTCTTGAAAAAAGAGTTTCCTTACAAAAGGCAAACCGCAGAGGATAGTCCTGCAAAACGATCCCTAATTTCCATTGCAATATCCTGATCCTTATTTTCTGTACTCCTGATCCTGTACGGTTCCTCCTTTCTCTGAAATCGCTCCTAAAAAATTTGTATGGACATATTTCGTTGCGACGAATTCTTCGAGGTCTTCGTACCACGTATCGACCTCTTTATCACGAACTTCTGTATTTGATGAATATTAGTTATTGATATTTGCTTGCCCCATCTTCACTGGTTGTGTGGACCCCAGCATACTCTCCATTCTTCGGAGTTTTTCTGGTTTAGCCATTGTGTTTCCCTGGAGTTCCGAGTTCAGCCTGGCCAAAGTCTGCTCTAGGTCGTCACCACCACAGGCAGCCGCCGTCCTTATGGATAACAGGGAGATTTGTCACCGTGCGACTAGTTTGATACAGGGCAGTGGTGGATCCTGAGATTGATATTGGTTTACTCCTAGCTAGGCTTCATCATGGAAACGCCGGACTCCTTCTCAGACCCTAGTGGGGTAATGAATCGCCCACTGTACATTGTAGCCCGACACCCAAGAACACCACCTCCCAGCAACGATGAGGCGGTAAACTGTCGGGAGGATTAGCTAGTGATAGAGGATGAAAAGGTCAAGCATTCGGCGTTGATCCATTTTTTGAAGACGCGCTATGTGTTCGTCTCCATCAAGATCGTAGAAATGGTTGGATCAATATTTATCGTACAGAATGGCTTATTAGGCTTACCGATGTACCGAACTGTTTTCTATCTCATTCCATTCTAATAAAGAAGATGGTTAACGGATGGTTGCACGACAGTGTCAATACTAAATGCTCTACGGTCCATATGATAGCTTTTTTGTTCCAAGTATCTTGAAAAGCGATAATAGTATTTGATGCGGCCTGTGGCATCGCAAATAACATGGAAGTCGTCACCTGAAGAGGCTGGCGTTAGCTGCACATTCTCAAAGGATGCCTCCTTGGCGTGTCATGGAGCGATCTTGGTCCGTCAGTTCAATAATATATCCTCTGACATGTTGCATACTGGTGGAGCGGTACACTCCCAGAACTTGCTAAAGCGAAGGGGGTGACGAACAAATGCAGTCGCCGGTAATTATGAAGCAGAAATATTTTCTCCAATTTGAAAGCGACAGGGATCTTGCAATTTGTCGACCCAAACCTTGAGGCCGCAACAAGAAAAACCCAACAGGAACTGAATAAGGAGATTATGGAATGGAAAGGTGTGAAATTTATTACCTTCGTTTTTGTAGAAAATTTTGAACTGTACGGTTCGAAGTGCCCAGTAAAGGCGTTGAAAGAGGCGATCGATGACTTGGATCGAAAAAACGCGCCCAGGATTGGCGTAAAGACGATGTATAACTCGATCGAACTGAATTGTTTTTTACTTGACATAGAATAATGGAGCAGTGCTATGGGTTTAAATTTGGTGAAAATGTGCTGGAAGCATTTTAAAAGGTTTGAATTCAGATACAGGTATGCAGAGTACACATTATTTAAGTCAAATGTATGAAGCAGAGGACTATAAGTAAATGCTAGATACAAAAATCTCATGGGAAAATTGCATGAGGAGTCTCTTGGAATCTGGGGAGATGACAAAATGGAGAATGAGTGGGTGACAACGTAGGATAGGACAACGACATTTAAATAGGATAAATGTAAACTTGTTGATAACTGGGTACAGAGAGGATTTCGCTAAGTAATTCGAAAAGTGTTTCTTGAATTGTCCAACAGTCTCTGGTATCCAATGGGAAGAATATTTTCCTCACCCATGTAATCATAATACCGCAATTTTTGCTATTCTAACCTATGGGGTGCGTGCGGCCAGGTGGCCAGTGGAGCCCTGGAGTACACATGGGATCGAACCCAGCGCGCCAAGTTCACGCAGCCTTCCATACCTCTGGGCTCGGCAAATTGCTACCAGACTTGTCTGGGAGGATAGCAGCACTGGCTCGATGCATCGGTAGGCCACCGCGAGTCATTGTAAAGGCCGGATATGCATTCAATCACCTCCAACGATGCCTAATGAAGTTGAATGCATGGCGCATTTCGAAAGGATTAACCAACGCCGAGAGCTCTATTCTTTTTTATTTAATCAGTATTACTCTGTTAAACTCAATAGAACTACCAACCTTACCAAATACGTGATTTCTCAGAAAGGTAATGGAAAGATGCGAAGTAGTTACCTAGAGAAAAGTAAACTGAGCTTTTTTGAGTAGTTTTTACGTTCTATTTACCATAAGTAATAGTCGGTGGTATTCACTTAGCCTGCGGCGCGAGGTAGAATCAGAAATCGAACCAGTGTGTATTACAGGCCACCTTTAACAATAACATCCACAAAGTTAAAAAAAGGGAAATGAGCTGTTAACATCAAATGTAATTCCACACAATGACTTAAGCTCAAGCTTCATTCACGATAAAGTGTGAAGACATGCCAGATAGACCAATAAATAGAGTAGCTTAAGAAAGAAAATAGAAATACAGGCGGAAGAATAATACCAGAAAACGAACTATACTGTCAGAAACAAGCTTTAGCTTGGTTTCTTTTCTCCTTTCTAGCCCAGATTCTATACAAGATGGAAGGCAAGAATGAAGTGTGAAATCCGATCCTCATTTATTTTGGGTGTCTCCAGTGCTTCTGACTGCGAATCTCTAACCAAGCAGGATAATGCTTGGGCCAAACAACTCCACCTTCTCCTGAACATCTCATTCATTGTTTCCAATATATCCACAATATTTTGTTCAGGTTATATATTACATATAGGAAGAAGTAAACTTACAGCCTCATGCCATATGACTGATTTTTGGTTCATGGAAGAACGTTAACGCTGTCTGTCATCTTGGCTGGATGACCGCACTACGTGTCCAATTGCAGTTGTATTACGTTGATATTCCACAAGGAACAAGATTGTTTCATTGCAAATTTTAGAAGGAATCCGAAAGGAAGCTGTACATTTTTACCAAAGTTGGTGAATAGCAATCCGTCTTGGAAAATTTGGAGTGGAGATAACAATCACACGATTGCGAGAGGGTTACAATCCATTTCGAGAAAGTGAAGTCAGAACAGACAAAACGGGTAGAGTATCGGAGTTGGCAAGGTCACAGTAGGTCGTGTATTTCAAATTGAAGTTTTCTGGTTTAAAATTTTCGTAACCCAATGAAATTTCGCTTTTTATATCGCCGTCGACGTCGACGTCAAAAGGGAGGAAATTATTTGTCACCACCCTCCAGAACGTCATTCATCATTGGAATGGGAGAACATGACCGTGATGGTCGGCAATTACAGCATCTTAGCTTTGCTGATTACATCGTTCTTATAACATCAAACATTAGCCAGGAAGAACGAATGCTTGCCGACTTTGGTAAAGCATATGGAAAGCCTGTCTTCGACAAAATCTCACTAAAACTACATTTATAAAGAACGGATTGGTTCTCCGTTCACAGTCAGCGGAGTGAATACCTCCGAATGTTCCATGAATGTCTATCTAGATCGGAAAATCAACATGATGAACGACTTAGCTCCAGTGTTGAACAGAAGGAAACAAGCGGCTTGTGGAGCTTTCAAGAGCATCGGAGATGTAGTGAAGAGAAAAAAGAACACCCGACTCCGTGCCCACCTATTCGACTCAACGGTACTTCCTGCACTAACGTATGCGTCAGAAACCTGGTCGCCGCGTAAGCAGGACGAAAGATCACTCAGCGTTATCGAATGCGCAGTCGAAAGGACGATGCTAGGAGCATCCCGTTTCACAAAAGGGATGGAATCCGAAGCTCGATCTGCGTCAACGATCAAAAATCAAAGATGCCGTTCTGTACGCCAAACAATTGAAGATAAGGTGGGCCGAACACGTAAAACATATGAATGACAACCGATGGACAAGAGCCGTTAGTGGCTGGATTCCTCGCGATGTTAAAAGCACTGCAGGTTGACCACCGACCCGATGGTCAGAGTTCTTCACGAAAGGCCTAGAAGAAAGATATAATGCTCAACGAGTCTGTAGAGCGAGCAGAACCCACTAGGCTACTCTTGCACGCGACAGGGAAAAATAGGTGATTTACTCTCACGCGATCGAGTCATTCGACGACCAAAGGGACGGCAGGTGATACAGGTGATATCGCCGTCATCGGCTAGTCCACAGTTTCTAGGAATTGTTGTTGCCACTGAATTCCGCTGTTCTGGAATAAGCCTCAAAATTGGAAGGCAGAAAATTCGGTCAGAAAATTTTTGTGTTGAAGATTGGAAAACGCATTTCAGAATCCCAGGGAATCATGATCGACGAAAATCCAACGCTTCAGCGAGGAAAGAAAATCAGCTTTCGTAAGTCGACATAGCGGAATCGACATAGCAATCTGGCCACCACTGTGCATGGCGGTTGCACGAGAAGGAAAGAAATGGGGAGAGTGCACAAGTTGTGTTTGCAACCATCTAAGTTAATGAGAAACGAGACCAATCTGAAAGACACCGAGGATACTACATAACTGAAAGCATAAAAAGTTGGTTAGTGCTGTTTAGTACAAGTTCTAAAATGTCAGATGTTAAGAATATTTTCGAGTGAGAGGGAAATGCGGGCGGTGCATAGCATACTACAACGTATTGTGTTTAGAAAGGATGAACAAACGACTTGGGTCCCCCACAAAAAAACACAGAAGTGATTTCACGTAGGTGACAGTATAGAAACCGTTTCTTCACTTATTTTCTAGGAACGCTCGGTGGTTTGAAAAGTTAAGTCGCCAACTTTACCCGACTGCGAATGTTTGCGAACTCCAAAGAAGGAACCTTTCATGAAGTTCGGGTGACCTATTAAATAACACACAATGATAAAAATAAAGGATAAAGCTCTCGGCGTTGATCACAATTCCTGAGGGATGGGGCATTCATTCGACTTCATTAGGCATCGTTTCGAGGTGATTGAACGCATATCTGGCCTCTGCTATGATTCGCGGTGGCCTGTATCGAGCCAGTGCTGCTATCCTCCTAGACAAGTTTGGCACCAATTTGCGATCCCAGAGGGATGGAAGACTTGGTGAGCCATGGGCACCAGATTGATTACACGTGTTCGTTGCAGAGCGCCTTCGAACACTGCGCCACACGCGCCATATATGACATACTACCCTTAATTCATGGGTTAAGAATGACCAGAAAACCTTTGTTTTTTTTGGATATCGAACTATATTTTTAAAAGTCTCTCTTTGACGACAGCTGCGAGGCAATATTATGAGAGACGCAGTGGTGTTTTAATGGTTTCCTTCAAAAATTTTAGCATGAAATGGTTATGAGACAGAATTGTGGGAGATATAAGGAGTCTTTGTTTCCACATGCTTCTGTTTACTTATTAGATAACGATTACCGAATTCTTTCACTCTCGGCTGACAAATTTCCTCGCTTCGCTGGCAGAAGGGTTTCTTTGAACCCAAAATAGAACGACTCGAATTACGCTGAGAAAAAACCCTTCGTTTCAGTGTTGTAATTTTGCAATGGTGAAATGATTATCAGTGATTATTTTTTGAACGAAAAAGCTTCGGATTCTTCACAAGAATACTACTTAAATCTCCGTACTTTTGCAAACGAGAATATAAAATAAGCGAATAGACATTATTGCCTTTGTGAAAAGGGTAATGGTATGCACTGTGGGCTTGAGAGCTGTTAATTTTCACTCAAAGAGCTACGGTATTAAGGTTAAACGTCGTAGGTCTGGAAGTGTCGTGAACTCGTCAGGATCTCGCATCGTGCTCAAAAGTGAACCTTTTCTATGAATTTTCGATAGCATCGTTTATGAGGGGAAGCTTTTTATCGAGCGCAAAGGCGACATCTAAGGCTGTCGAAGAATTTCTGAATAGAAAACAGAGCGACTTATTTATATTAGTCAAGCCTTCAATCTAGTCTTCTTTTTCATTTTGCATTAAAGCGTTGCTCATTACTGCCATGAATTCCAAATTATTCCATTCAACCTTATTTTGAAGAGTCACTTTGAATGAATATCTGAAAGGGAATGATGATGTGATGAAACAACTTTGTTAAAGTTAAGCTCATGTCTGATATCACTCAAGGCTTAGAAATCGGAGCGAACACTTCTTTCAATGTCACAAAGAATCCCTTCATTCAACGTACTATACATGGTCTCAGAGTATATCGTGTTCAGCAACAACGCCGTATTTGAGATTGTACGTCCGAATTTCAAACTAATTCGCTCAAAAGGAAGTCCTTATAGTTTCGCAAGTAGAACTGTAAAACCAAAAAAAGAGGGCTATAAGGGTAAAAAAGATATTTGGTCAGTAAACTGAAAGCCATTAGACCACTGAGATCTGCTAAGTCATCATAGCTCGTCAGGAAGTGGAATTAAAACGAGGTAATACAAGACGAAAAAGATTTAGATGAGTAATAGCTTTATTGTAAATGTTGTATTACATTGGAAAATCAGCGGAACTAAAAAAGTTAGCGGCCAAGGATTCACACGCAATACAGAAACTGGAGAATTGAGCTCAGTTTTGAATTTGGCTAGCCGACATAAATTTTTATGAAATATCCTGGCTATATAGTTTGAGATAAGCATTTGAACTTTTCCCATAATTGACAACCAAGCCAAAATTACTACTTTCTAGCGGATTGCAGTTAACCAGAATACCAACAAATGGCACAAATCCGAGCGATGGCAAGCGAGATACGTCTTGGAACAAAGACGTAAGACAAGTGCTCGGATGTAAAAAAGAGTTATTCAATGAAGTTTCATCGATAACATACAATCTGCACAAATTGCATTTAAACAAGAAGTGCATGTTATTTGAAATGTTTCGTTTAATAGTGCACTCCTTCAAATATGGCTGAACCCATACATCTCTCTCTCGTTTCATTCAAGTTGTCCTGAAAATCAGTCATGCACAGAGATGGTCGGGGATGTATATGCGTTGCGTTTTAGTGACCTATGGTCGTTTCCTCTCAGTGCCACTTTTAATAACTCTTATGCTTACTTTTCTCACGAACCATAAGATAGGTGTACTAGGGAGGTCCCAAGTATTTAAACGATTTTGTCGACGTTCTAGACTGCAGGGAACTTTGTTCCACATGAATTTTCCACTCGCTGTTCTAGGACTTTCTGTGACTAGTTGGTATGAGACGCCTTATTTACCACGTCTTTGGGAAGGTAACGACCTATTGCTTGGCGGTTGCACATAAGAATGAAAAACCTTGCTCTTAGATGAGGTTTCAGATGAAAATTTCGAATTTTTCAGCTTAGGATAGTCTACTGATAGAAGTCCACTACTGTTGCTTCAAAAACCGTTCAGAAATAGATTGGTGCCTTCACACGAGATTCATCCCTTGTAATGTTGAACTCTACCTTTCTCTACTTTAACCGAAATTCTTAAGTAAAATTCTTCGATTCCTTATTAATGAAGGGATAATATTAAAATACTTGTTCATGCTTAAATTAATCGGCTACTCGAGACTTCGTTATTTACTGAGCTCCTTTATCCAAATAGTGGAAATTGGTGGTCATTTATCAAAAAATGTTTGAAGAAAAAGAAAAGCGGTTTCCAAAACTTACTTGGCTGCATCTCCTTTTCGGTTGCTGAGAGCCAATAGTGGTGAAGATATTCTTGCCTGTAAACATGCTGGAATGGAAGCTATGCAGTGAGTAGCGCCGTTCGAGTTCCTGGAGAGTTATTGATTGGTTAGACACCCAAATGAGGTTAAAAATAAGCCCTAAATAGCAATTTTCTAGACTGCTAGGACGGGGATGATGGATGGATGCGAAGGAGTCGAAGAGGAACACACAGCATAGCATAGATGAAGAATATCGAGCACGAACGTTGCATTTGAAGTTGTTACTTATTCATGCGACTGAGGAGAATGGAGAGAAACTCCGAGGATTTCGCATTTCAACAGAGCGATTCTGTCTGGGGTTACGGATGTCGATTTCCTAGTGCTGGTTTCACGATGGGTCATTGAACTTCACCAAACAAGTAGATGCGTTCTTTGGATTGTTTGCCTTGTCGAATTACGAGAAGAGCGGCTCAATATCTCAACGGAAATGTCGAGAACTAACGGCAACCGTTGCAAATAAAACTCAAAACTAATATTTCCTGCTAAAATTCCCTTAAGACATGGTGACTGACGTTCATCGCCAATATTCGCTTTGAATCGGAATTTATTTCCTTTACGAGGAGATTCGTAGCGATAAGGATGCAAAATCAGGTGGTAGGATATGTTCTTTTGTTTTTATATGAAGCACGTGAGGAAGGGAAATGTTTAAAGCATTTAAACAAGATGTTAAAGTACGTAGTTGGGGTTAGAAAGTGCTTTTAAGAAAGTTTATTGCTTTCTTTT
Source organism: Angiostrongylus costaricensis (assembly GCA_900624975.1). Classification (NCBI taxonomy): domain Eukaryota; kingdom Metazoa; phylum Nematoda; class Chromadorea; order Rhabditida; family Metastrongylidae; genus Angiostrongylus; species Angiostrongylus costaricensis. The sequence continues at coordinate 30,311 of UYYA01004637.1, forward strand.
AACAGCATTCTTAAAAGCTTGGTAAAAGTAAGCAATTCTTTCTTAAAGTGCACAGGTGAAATGTCCCATCACCGCTAGATATTCCCAGCTGGGCCTAGTTAAACATTAGCAGCATTCCTACGGCAATGAGAGACGTCAATAAAGTGAAATACTCGAGGGCAGTGCACATTCAATATCCTTTATATCTGAATAATTTTTACTTAGACCTCGCATAGATCACAGAGCGTATACTGAGAGTATAAGAGTACCTTAAATATGAATGTCAATTCAATTTGTAGAAGATAAGTTACGAAGAGCATGAGCGAATTCTCTACAAGTGCAGAAGTTTGTTTCCCTTCAGAGGAAATCGATCCAGAAGGAAATTATGGCAATCAACATCCATTCATTATTACAAGCGTCCGTAAACTTCGTAAAGTCACAGTAAAAGGAAAAGTTTTATAGAAAGTAAAGGATAAGACGCTAGGTTTTGATTGGTCCCTGAGAGGTACAACATGCATTTCAGTCCACTCGTAGCATCCGTATAGATGCCTGAATGAATGTTTGCCCTATAAAGTGAGTTTGCGCAACCTATCGGAGTAGGATGTCAGTTTCTTTTATCCTTGTAGATAGGTTTTTTGCTAGTATACCGACCCTGGATTGATTGACAGCTTTGTTTTCAGGTTTTTTTTGGATTCGAACCCGAACCAAGGATTCCCGTGTATTGATCGGAAGCTCTAACCACTGCGTTACATGCGTCTTCTGTTGTTGATGAGGCTGGCGAAGAAGTGCAGGATGTAGGGCAACAAAGCGGAATGACAGAATTTTATAACAATCAACAAGGTGAGTAGCGGATGTTGGCAACGTTATCAATCGTAAGCAAAGAAATTTCATCTAACATGGCAAGGGCCTCATTTTCCATATGACAGCCTCAGTTTCTGAGAAGCGATCAAAATAGTTCCTGTGGTCAGTGGTATCTGAAGGGACATGAACATGTGAAAAGACGAGCCGGTGTTATACACTTTGAACCGAACTTGATTGAGGACCGCATCTAATGCATACTAAATCTTTTCAGATGCCTTGAGAAACATCGGAATTGATGGGCGAGGTAGCTTTGACAAATACAAAAGTGCGTCCTAAAAACATCTTATATTCGAAAGGGTAGTTTTTTTTGATAGTTTGAACAACTGAGGTTTAAGAAATGGTTAGTATTTGTAGTAGATGAAGGCTTAGCAAGCCAATACCTAATGCAGCGGAGATGGAAAATTAGCGCTGATCCTGTAGTGCTTGCGATCGTCAGCAACAAACAACTTGAACTCGAAATGAGCTTGTCACCAAGCTCTTATACGAGCTAATCGAAACCAAGAGAGGGAAACGAATCCTGAGGCCTTAGCCCATAGTGTGCCCCTTGATACGCCACGGTGTAAAATGCTCTCTTTCTTCATTTGGCAGCAGTAAACGCTATGAAATCACATATTGAAGCCGACAATACTCTTTTAATTGCACTCTATTAACAACGGAATTTTTTCGTAAGGCATAAATGTTTAATATTAGATTTCATGTGTTCTCCAAGTGTATACGGTGGAAATGAAAACTGGCGTGATATCAAAGAAAGAAAAGGAATTTAAATGTTGTACGAGCCGTTTCAAATGGACGTGATCTATGAGTACATAATGCCGAATTGAAAACATTATAGCTGTGAGATATGAAACATCTCAGATCCGATTTTCTCCTGGAGATTCTGCAAAAATATATTTTCTGAACAGGTGGACCTGCCTGCGACTTTCTACAAATTCCCAGGAACGTGGCACTCAGCTTTAAGACAAAGAATTCAGCCATTAGCTCGAGTTAAAGCAGTCACTAAAGCTGGTGGTCAGGCTTTCTGTACTTCCAATCAGTTATAATGGCAGGGTAACTCCATTCTTATTGAAATCCTGGTGGGATATATATATATATACATATAATATATATATACATATAATTCAAAAAATATTGGTGTGACAGAGCCGTAGAACAACAACAACAGCAACGCTAAGAACAATCTATGCCAAGCTTCCCGTTGGCTAAACAAGGACATTTCGTAAGGACATTTACAAACTTATATTTATTTATATATATATATATATATATATATATATATACATATATGTGTGTAATCGCTCAAGAAAAATATGGGAACACGAGAACGACTAGCACAGTCACAAATATGGATGCGCTTGTGTGAGCTACTTTAAAATTACGAGACCGCCATGCTAGGACTTTCAGGTCATTGTCACATACGGCCGTAGGCCCTTATGGGGGGAGGGAATTTTGGAGTCCTCACGATTAGTCGGTCGAGGGACCAGACGTGGCCGAAATGATACGCTGAACTTGTCAATGGTTACCATTTTATCACTGCTGATTTCCTCAAATAAACCTTTGACCACTAACTTTGTCAGCTGTGAAACATCGAACTTTAACATTCGCTCATTCCGGCAAGTATTATTAAGGAAGATCTAAATATAAGAAACAGTTAGAACTAGACGGCAAGCATAGACGAAAGATCTGTTCAACACAGCGCGGAGCAAGAAAGGGAAAGTAGTAAAAGAAAAAGTTTCAAAAATGATCTTTAGGTCGTATAAAAACTTCATGAAGGAAAAGTAATTGAACATGTAATGACTGCCCAATTTGTTCCAACGGTTATAAATGGTTGGGTTTTTCTAGCGTTCCCAGTTCACTTTTTATCTCCGAATATGCAGCGTATTGGTTAGGCATAGGCTGTAACAAAAGCGTGATCGTTGGTTCGAATTCATGTCTCGAGGTAATCAATCCTCAGTGACGCTGAGACATTTGCAAAACTCCGGACAGCAGGTGTCTGTGGTGGGGACAGAACACGCTATTACCCTTTCCGGGTGCTAACGCCTTCATCACCACACCACGAGGGTCCTTGGTCTCGCCTTTGTTTCAGCTAGTTTTCTACCTACCGATGTCAACACCAATCATCCGGCCTCCTCAGCTTAACAGGGTTCGATGCCGATTTGTGCTCTCCAGATCAAACCCGTTAACTGCTGAGGGGACTGCTAAATCGAAAACTAGCTGGGAGAAAGGCGAAACGAAGGACTCGCACGGTGTAGTGACGAACGAATTAGACCCCGCAAAGGGTGATAGCGTGTTCGATTCCCAGCGCAGATACTGCTGCCCGGAGTTTTGCAAATATCTCAGTATCGTTGTGCTTATATTGCACATAATACCCAGCCGTGAAAAAGTGTAGTAGGAAGTAATTATTTACTTAGATTGCACTTTTTCGCAACAGCATGATTCTCACTGAGCCACAGGCTCTCTACTCCACCTGGTTTTCGTCAACTTTTTTCCGCGATATTTTCTCTTTGTATTACGTCGATCTACCCAACGGTTTACCGCCACGTGGTTGGTGGTTGCAGGCAGGTGTTCTTGGGAGTAGGACTGCGATGTACAGCGGCGGATTCATTTCCTGGAAGGTTCTCCCAAGCTGAGAGGGAGTCCGGCTTTTCCATCAGGAAGCCTAGCTAAGAGCAAATCAATGCCAGGATCCACCACCGTCATGGTATCAAAGTCGCATAGTGGCAAATCTCTCTCTGATCCACAAGGGCTGCGATTGCCTGTGGTGGTGAAGATCTGGGGCAGACTTTGGCCAAGCTGAGCTCAGGATTCCAGGGAATGGCTTAACCAGCAAATCTCTGAAAAAAGGAGATTATGATGGCGCCCACACAACCAGGGAGAACGGACCATTCAAGTATCAAGTACCAAGTGTCATTACATCGATAGTTCCTCTTCAAATAATGTTGTGAGCGTTGTCATTCAGAAACACATTTTCCACGATATCATGTTTCAGCAAATGCTAATTATAGAATTGATGCGTAGGAAGAAGAAAGACCACTACTGATCGACATTTCATTTTGAATCTGTTACTACCGTCGTGAACACATTTTTTTAGCTTATTTTCTAGAACTTTCCATTTGCAACTTATTATTCATATTTTTTAAACAGTAGAAACCTTCTTATATGACTTACCCTCAGATATCCATCTTGTAGGGCTGTGAAGACTTACATCTTTCGAAGCCTTACTATTTCGTTCATTAGATTCGTTTTACCGTATCCAGCATCGAAGTTCTTACGATTCGTGTATGGATTCAGCTGTTACCTGAGCATTTTCGTACCTCTTTACAAGTCTTACTGAACAGTGGTCCAGTCGATCGAGTCAGTTCTTTCTTCCTGGACCTTGCGAACCGAATTGCAGGCAGACAGTTTCCCAAACATGTCTGGTACCAATTTCCTGACCCTAATCGGAAAGAAGGAAACTGGTCGAGTCAGTGCCTTGCGTTCGTATTCACCGTTTGCTATTTGCAATTTTTACATGTCCGAGAACATAAGTAGCCAACAAGAAATAGTTGACCAAAGATAAGGTGTAGGTTCGAAGACATTGGCATGATATTTCTACTCGATACTAACTCTCCACATTAATTTTTCGTACATATGAGCAATGATTTGTGTCCCACCCACGAGTAACCCCAGAAAATTTCTCCTCGATTCTCTCACGATCACCACCTTTGGTAGTAGTTTCCTTCTTACGCGGTGATGTCAGAAAGCATTATACAGTAATCCTAACTTTTCCCTACATTCTACAGTTAATTGACGTGAGCTACAAACACGGAACTCAACAAACCCCTTTCTTGCTCACAACCTAACGTGAGAAGAAAAAAGGAGCTCTCGCAGTGGGCAAATCCTATTTATCAACTAATTAAAATTCTAGCAGCCTTCATGAAGTAGAAATATTTCTTGGACAGAAACCCCTTTTTCAAGTGTGAAACAAGCAAAGGATATTAACATGAAATTAGGGGAAATCGTTTGGCATTATTTGACGATTAGCTATCCCCCTTTCTCCTAATTCATCGGATTTTGCCCAAAATTCGTTTCATTTTTTCGAGCTCCAAGGTTAATTTTTGAGAGCAAGTCGACTAAAAAGTCAACATGAGACCAAGAAACTTCGTAATAATTCACTTATTTCACAGTTCGCTGACAAGATGCGATTCAAACTAAACGAATTATGTGCTTTCCATTTTCGAATTGCAAACGTTTCCTCGAATTTCGTCTAACCAATGTTTAAACTTTACAAGTAAAAAAACAAGGAAAGACAGCATCATCAAGACCGAAAATTCACTTTTTCTGTGTTCTAAACGTGATTTTTAACCTTCGATAGCAAACTCGACCCTCGTCGATTCCACTAGCAGCTTTTCTCTATAGATAACTCGTGTTTGAAAAACACAAATCCAACGATTTACCGCCTCATCGTGCTGAGGAGATGTTCCTGGGTGTCGGAATGCGATGTACAGAGGGGGATTCATCCCCTGGCAGCGCCTCCCAAACTGAAAAGGAGTCCGTCGTTTCCATCAGGAAACTCAGCTAAGAGTAAATCAATACCAGGATCCATCACCGTTCTGGTATTAAACTGTGGCAAATCTCACTCCGATCCACAAGCGCCGTGACTGCATGTGGTGGCGACGACCTAGGGCAGAGTTTGCCTAGGCTGACCTCGGGACTCCAGGGAAACACTATAGCTAAACCAGCAAAACTCCGAAAAATGGAGATTGTGCTGGAGTCCGCACAACCAGTGAGGATGGGCCGCCGAGGTATCTAGTGAATTCCTCTTTGTGATGGAGGACTCATTACTGTCAGTGGAAGTTTTATAGATATGAAGTGAGAAACTACTCCAGTCATTAGTTATTCATTCGTATGTTGAACTCAAGAAAAAGAACCAGATATCCCCTTCTTTTTCCAGGTAAGGCATTAGAAAACGCAAGGATTGTGAGCCCAGATTTTACAATTCTTTTCGTTTTTTACATATTATACAACAAGAGATCATATTAACACGTAAGGTAGAAGTAAACTGATGCATTCAAGAATCATATTGTAACTCGAGATTTTAAAAACTCACGCTGGATTGGAAAGAAAGTTTTGCGACACACTGTCCGAGTTCTTCAAAATTATATAACTTAAGCGGAATAAAACTTCTGCCTCCTATGTTACCACAGTAATCATCTATTGTATATTCCCAAGGCGTGGTTGGCTGACTTTCCGATGCCTTCTGCCTAGAAATCTTCGTAATTTGAAGAGAAGATGTATCCGACGTCATTTTGAGAAGTGTATAGTCTTACAAGCCTGTTCCTTCACTTGACTTCTAACAACACTAACTGGGGCACATTTGCAATAACAATTTGCTGCAGAAGCTTTCTTATGAGCAAAGAAACATTGCCAAAACGCAATGATTCACACACTATGCTTTCAGCTCACTGGGGCATTAAGCCATTATGTGGTCCATCCCAGTAGACCTTCCGATGGCTAACATTGCTAAACGCTTCCTAGTGATTATCGCAAGGAGCTCAAAATATGGTGGCATTCTGAACGGAGAAATCTGTCTACTACTCCTTTACCATTTTTACAACAATCATGGAAAGTGTTGCAAAACTTTGTCTCCAGCCTATCAGTGGAGTAGGTGCTTAACATACTGCTTAATAACCGAAGAGAGTATATCGAAGTGAACTCATCAGGAAAATGTACAATTCATGATGCAGCTTTTGATGCAAAAACGTTAAAAGATAGCACAACAACTATGAGCTCATTAGTAATTAAGCGAACTTATTGATCGTTAGAACAAAAGTTAACGAAAGCATGATCGGGATTGAAATTCATATGGCAAATCACACAAGACACTAGAGTGAACCAAAAAAAAATGAACGAAATCAACCAACACCAGGCAGCACATGAGTGCCGTCTTTTGGTACGTTACGAATTCATATCACTTCGCACTATTTCAAGTATTCAGAAACCTACTAGCAAAAACGTCCAGTAGTGATCCATGCTTAACAGAAAGGCAGTTCTGGGAATTCCCACTAGTAGGCTTCCAGTGATAGTGCGAAGCCACATTTTCCCGCTTCGAAGTTGAAAAGGTCGATTATCAGCACGTTAGGGAGCACATTCGGTATTTTGTAATACTCAGAATGTGAGGAACTCAATATATTTTCGTTTGCGGTTCCCTCTAACTCACAACCCGAAAGGAAAAAAGCAATAAGGCAAGGTATGTTGAAAAGCACCGATTAACTGAGCATGCATGATTTAAAGCTGGATGTGTTCGTTGGACGGCTCGTCGAAGATGGATTGTAGAACGGTTCCCGTTGCACAAATTCCATTCGCAATAGCAGAACGTCACGTTGACTCTAAAGCCAGTGATGCGGTTTCGCTTTGAAACTAACTGATTTCATCTTTCATTAGCACTCTTAATCTTCTTTCATGAAAAAAAGAACAGAAACAGAACAATTACGAGAAGACGGTCACCATACCGCTGACTCCGCGTCGTTTCTCTTTCACTGTGCCGACACATACGAGTAGTCCCCTCGGGAAGTGACTTCGGATTATGAAAGTATGTCTGACAGTCACGAACGATACCTGAAATTGGAATTCAACTTCTATCATAAATAAAGAATTTATTCAAAGGCATAGCCACAAACAATAAGTTCCTAATGTGGAGCATAGAGTGAACAATGGCCTAAATTGTCAGGTTCTATCAGCATGAACTTGTTATATTTCCACCTCTATATCCCAGTATCATGGCGCGTGTGACGCAGTGGTCGGAGGCACCCTGAAATACACATGGGATCGATCGATCCCAGCGCCCAAAGCTCACTAAGCCTTCCATTTCTCTGGGGCTGGCAAATTAGTACCATAGTTGTCTGGGAGGATAGCTGCACTGGCTTGATACTTCGGTGGGCGACCGCGATTCATTGTAAAGGCCGGATATGCGTTCAATCACCTCGAAACGATGCTTAATGAAGTCGAATGCATGGCGCATTCCGAAGGGATTGATCAACGCCGAAAGCTTCATCCTTTTTTATACCTCAATATCACATTTGAGCGCACCTGCTATCTAATGATAGGAAGAAAATAACTATGGATTGATCATGATCAAGCATAAACAGAGCCAGGAACCAGCCCCGAAGACTTCCCACGAATTCGGTTACTCTCACTGCTTCTACTCCATAACTAAGTAGAAGTTTTCCATTGTTCGAATAGCTATTTCACAACCATGAAATATTTACTTAGCTGTCCAACAATCCAACAAATGGCTGATTTACGTACACAAATATCAGAATGGAACATTGCACAGATGAGAAACACGAAACTAATCAGTCCCATAAAATATTCCATTACATGTATGTTGTAATTGTAAATTGACAAGGATAGTGTGTTATTTTACAACTTCTGGAATTCCTTGATATTCGAGTTGTTATCGAGGTCACCTACCAACGACTCTGCCGTCGTGCTTCCCACCAATCGCAGTGATATTGATGGTCATACACGGAGCACTACAAGTGACATGACTGCCAAGACGATCGTCATCCAGACAGGCATCGTCTGCCGTCATCGAATCACCCTGCAGATGTGGAAGGCCGTAGCGAGACCAGTTCTGAACAGAATCTCGCATCAAGACACACGAAGTGTTTCGGACAATTCCAAAAGATCCACGATTATAAATTATAACCAGAACATGTCATAAAAAGTATTATGCAAAAATGATCCAGAAAATATTAGCTATTCAAGCGTTCATCCAACATAACCACGTTCAGTACCCCTAGCGACGTTAAAGTATACGGTATTTGTCGTCGTGTAGACGAGTTGGAGAACGACTTTTAGTCGGTTTGATGTTGTAGTACTGACTAATACACGACCAGTTTGGCTCTTAACAGATTTAACTCGATGCGAACATATTTGTACTAAAATCTAACGTGGAATGGCTATGGAAGTTCTGAACACAACGAAAACACGGACCCGCATGGTGTGGTGGTGAAGTGCGCTGCTTCTCGGTAAGGACAACAGCGCGTGTTCGTTCCCCACCGCATACACCTGCGGTCCGGAGTTTTGCAAATATCTCAGCATTATATACGAGTTATATTTCGCAACATACCCTGCCATTTAAAAGAAAAAGGCAGTAAATAAAAGGGTTAAGACGACGAAAACACCTATTCTTTATGTTATTTAGAAAGACTTACGATCAGTGCTAATTCTGAAGCACACTGATAACATAATCTGGCCAATGCGCTATCCAGAAATATAAGGAATAGTAAAATCATCTGAAAAAATCCAATATTGGAAAATATGTGCTTAAAACACAGATCTCAACATAAACATAAAACACTGTAGTGGAATCGGGCACGGTGCGTGATAAACAAACCGGTGGCCAAAGATGTCACCGATCTGGCAACTGATCAGATCGATAGTAGATCGATAGTATCGACAAACCGACGATTCGTAAGTATCATCAGAGCAGTAGAACAGCAACTTGGCAATTTACAGTCTTCCAACAGAGGAAATTCCAAACTAATTAGAGGAAGCCGATAAATTTCTTGTGTTATGGAGAGTTTGAAAGCAAAATTCTGGTCCTAAAGAACTACGTGGGTTTGTTTGTCTGTTTTCCCTACCAGCGTCACCAAATACTTGCTTACCTATGTTAAATATCAGTATACGTCATCAAAGTATTTCAGTCTGATTGGTGATTTGCTGACCGAACAAGATTTTTCTACCCTGGAATTTTCAACGATGTGCTTAGACTTTCTCATAATTAAAGCAGTTGTCAGGATGGCAGTGATTCCTAGCACTAGCATACTCCTAGATGCTCTTTCTATGGAAGTGTCTCCTTCTCAGCTTGGGAGACGTAGCTGATAGGATCAATCTTGTTTGCAACTCAACAACTACCCAATCACAACGAAGCGGTAAACCACTGGAGGGGCTGGCGATCACCAGATAAACAAAAAATGCACATTGCACTGCGTACCTTTAAAAAAAGTTAAGCGTTCACAACCACACCATGCGGGTCCTTCGTTTCGCTTTGCCCTCAGCAATCACCCGTCAATAGGATTGATCTGAGTAGCGCAAATCGGCACATAAAACTAGCTGAGATACAGGCGAACGCATTAAGCCCCTGTAAAGGGTAATAGCGTGTTTGTTCCCCAACCGCAAACACCTATAGTGCATAGTTTCGCAAATATCTCAGCGACATTGTGATTGTATCACACATAGTACACATAGAACCATGCCGTGAAAAACTCTAATAGGCAGTAAATAAAAAACAACATAATTAAGGAGAACCTGAACGAATCGATCTCGCTCGATAGAGAGGAGTGAAGACAGAAAGTGGAAAACGACACTAGCCAGGGAATGGGCAAATAGGAATTAGTCTGGACATTGAGGTCCAGAGTTGACATGCTGCGCTCCATACTGTTGAGCGCACCAACCCGATAACGGCGACGTGAACCATGTGTGCCTCACCGATGTTTGGAAATAATTTGTCTCTCTAACTTCAAATGCTCATATCTGAGCTTAAACCTGGTTTTGTTAAATAAATGTTCTTGTTCTTTGCAATCTAGTTCACTTATTCCTTTGTAATAAAATGTTGGACTTCATAAGTCTACGAAACGTTTGTTCTTCGCCGTCTCTGTCATCAAAGGTTATGGGTTGGATATTTGCAAAACTTCGGACCACAGGTGTATGCAGTGGGGAACGAACACGCTCTGCTTCCCGGTAAGGACAACAGCGCGTGTTCGTTCCCCACTGCATACACCTGTGGTTCGGAGTTTTGCAAATATCTCAGCACTTCATACGAGTTATATTTCACAACATATCCTGCCATTAAGAAGAAAAAGGCAGTAAATAAAAGAGTTAAGGTTATGGGTTGGGCTGAAGAGTTCCAACTGGCGGGAATTCGGTTCAATACAACACGAAGGAAGACCTACATGCGTCATTCACATTAGCGGTTTCGTGTTAGTTGGCTTTAAAAACTTACTCCAGTAATGTTTTCATCGACTAGCCAAGCACTAAGGACTTTTACGATTGACGCTGTAGTAAGCCGATTATGATATAATCGAGACCTGGTTTGAATTTCTACTGCATGACTAGGAAGACATTTAACAGGCTTGTAGGATAAAAGATGTAGCATTCGGATCGATGAAACATCGTTTATGACATTCCTCCCACTCCACTGGCATCGTAGAGGTACTGTCGTACGGACTCCATATTGGTCTTAAACAATGACTTCCACAGGCCTACGAATGGACCAAGTCGGAGTTTTCTATTTCAATTTTTTAAACACTAGGGTATCAACCACCAATATCAACGAGGTATTCGTTCATACCACAGCACTGCTGCAGAGAAAATCTCGCCTCTGCAGTCGCTTTGTTGAAGCTGAGCGCGCAAATCATTCTTGCCCTTGCATGAGCCAAATTCTCGTTACAAGGTTATGTAACGGCCAATGCGAGAGATAAAAGAAAGTTGGTCCCAAACTGAGAAAAAGGGTTAACTTTGAGCTCTCTGTAATATTAAAATGTGTAAAAATTAGTACGTGTACAGTATGACAAAAATAGAAGTCGAAAAAGGCATCGCTTATCATAGTGAGCACTATTCCTGAAAGAAAAGGTAATAATTCACGATAGAACTATGAGACTAGGAGATTTCGAACTGATGTGGGACTGTCAATGACAGAAGAAGAAAAGTTGTACAATGTCAACATAACTCAGTCGTGAAATAACAGCTTTCTGTGAACCGGATTTTATCTGTGCAATCATTGTAGCAGAACGACAACCGCTCAATGTGTTTACGATTTGGCGAGATCGTCGGATGATTGGCTGTGTCGACGGAGCCTCTCTGAGGCGAGAAGAGGACTAAACAGACAAACACTGATCGGGACCTGAACTAAAGGTCCAATCGAAACAGAAGCTACAGAGAGAAGCACGATTGCCAAGATGACCTCCTCAAGAAGGAACGAAGGAAGGGAATACGCATTCCACTGCTTTTGACGATGCTATGACATCAGATTAGGAAGAATAACATCATAACAGCTCTAATTTGATAGGGACAAAACCATGGCATGAATCAAAATATAAAAAGAGCAGGCTGAAAAATTGGTTTCAGTACCTAATAAGAAATAACATATCAGAAATAGAAAATGTAATAGTCCAAGGGGGTTTTACATGAAAGGACAGCGAAAAAAGCTTTCGGCGTTGACCAGACCCGGAGGAATGCGCCATACATTTGATTTCATCAACATCGTAGAGGTGATTGAATACATACATGCCCTATACAGGAACTTGCAATGGCCTACCGCTGTATCAGGTCAGTTCTGCCAACTTTCCAGAGAAGTTGTGTACAATTTTCCGACCCCAGAGGGATCGAACGTTTCCTGTAACCGCGCGCGGGATGGAACCAGCGGTCGATCTGTTGCGTTTTGCAGGGCTCACCTAACAACAGCGCTACACGCGCCTCCGGTGTGAAGATTACCGCATGAAAACACCTCTCAAACCAGTGAACTTCCCCTCTGACTCCGACTCTTTATTGTGAAGATTTGAGAACGCTCTGGTATGGTTACTTCTGAATTCTAGTCAAAATCCGCTCACCGAGCGCTTGAAATGTCAGTCGAGACGTCACATTGTGAAGTTGTAGTTCAAATAGCTCAAACCATGGATAAACCCCTCTACCGCCATGAATGACGGCCGCAAGGTAATCGGTAAATCGAAGAAGTGCTTTAACTCACACGACTGGTTATAACTCTGAATCGAAGTACCTAAGTAGGTTACTACTTTATGCTTTAGATATAAATGAAAGGATAAAAAGGATAAAACTCTCGACGTTGATCTATCCCTGAGGGATGCGCTGTACATTCGACTTCATTAAGCGTCTTTGGAGATGATCGAATGCATATCTGGCCTTTACAATGACTCGCCATGGCCTACCGATATATCAAGCCAGTTCTGCTATCTTTTCAGACAAGTCTGGTACCAATTTGCCGACCTCGGAGAGATGGAAGGCTTGGTGAGCCATGGGCGCGGGGATCGATTCCACATGGCGCCTCCTCCCCTGCGCCACACACGCTCTTTGTATACATATATATATATATATATATATATATATATACATATATAGTGGGTAATTATATACATATATATACGTATACCTATGTATATATATATGTATTTGTATATATAGAGGGGAGAGGGCGGCGGCGGATAGTACGGTGGTGGTGATGCTGATCATCTCGAACATGGGGCTAGCTCGATCGCACTCCAAGCTCGCCAAGCCATTTATCCATCTGGCTCTCTCTGCAGTTCATCTGAGAACGCTCTAGCACGATTAACTCAGGACGCCAGTGACAATCGACTCCATCAGCATTCTACGACATTCAAGATGAAATGGAAATGCTGAAGCAGCAGCCGAGGCCACGTGTAATAATTGGAAGGCCTCAGTGGGTGATGGATAGGAGGAAACGAATCGAATGTGAGCAGTGCTAGGATCCGCACAGTACATGTGAAAGACGGGTCGCATAAAACAAATATGTATATATATATATATGTATGTATAAATATATGTATGTATATATGTACATATATACATATATATATAAATATATATATATAAATATATATATATAAATATATATATATAAATA
>UYYA01004637.1:44924-80802 GCA_900624975.1 Angiostrongylus costaricensis
ATATATATATATATAGTATCCGTGGTATTTGAGTAACCAAGTGCCAAGTAAGCAGTGAGCAGAATCCTGGGCGAGGCGGCTAGGGAGTCGTCGCAGATTTCAGCTTCATGGCAAGGGCCTGATAACCCCGTTGTCAAACAAATGGATGCGGTTCTCGACGCAGTAGGACCGTAGTTAAGATCTACAAATGTCCTTCCTTACTGATCCGACGGTGACATATTTAGCAAGACACTTAGATGTAGGGATTGGGGATTGAGAAAGAGAATGACGAAAGCGGTGAGGTGGATTCAGAACACAGCGAGTGTTTAGTGAGATCAGCAAGCAGACGCAGGGACAAGGCGGTCACTCAGATGCTGCTGGACTGGCGGCAATCTGGAATGCGAACCAAACCGCGCAGATGTCATCCTGTACGGAAGAGATGGAAGTGGATCGTAAAATTATGAAGCGGATGAAACATGCTGAAACTCATTGGACTCGAAAGAAGAGAAAGAAAAATTGTCCAAGAATGCTTGCATGTAAATGCTGGGAGGCAACCGACTAAAGCACGGTACGATGAAAAGTGTAATACAACACTTGTACTGTCCACACCATCAGCCCAAACAGTGAAAAGTAGCAGGACTATGAGCGGTCACTGTTTTGACTACTTAAAGACTAATCGAATGAATTCAGTATATTCACGAACTCTGCGGAGAGGGTGCGACTTGGCGAAGGTCGAGGACGCCAGGTCGATGTGGGTCAAGTGAAGCCCGTTTCAACAGCGACTAAGTCGGGTGATCGAGCATATTATAAGGAGAAATAGTTGTTGCCAAATGGCTGTGGAAGGGACAAGGTTGATCTCACCGAAGTCAAACCTATGATTTTTGACATAATATTTCTCTTGGAAGGCCAGAATCTCGTTGACAAAAGCCTTTCCCAATAACAATCGTTCGTTCGTTTCTTCAAAGCAAAAAAAAACAACTGAACGATACCGTTGATGTCTCTCATTGCTGAATTTCAAGAGAATAAAAGATTTGGCTACATTTTAACCAGTTCTAGAAGAATAAGTTTCCTGATCCGTTCTTAGACAATCTAGGGCAGACCCTGGTCAGACTAACCTCGGAATTCCAGGGAGCCACTAATACTGTAACGCCGTCGATAAATGTGTACTTACACTCGGCTAGTTGCAGCGAAGGGAGGCGAGGTACATTGTACGAGTTCCCTGTCCCACCATTCCGGCTTTGACGGCTTTTTCCCTATTTCCTGGATATCGTTGTCTGTTGTTCTCTGACTTTTTCTCTGACTCTGTGAGTTATGGCTCCTAAGGGTTTACGCAGGAGGAATAGGCGTTATGAACAAAAGATGAACGACATCTCGTGGTGAGTACTGATAACGTCGTGAACTCCGTACCAATCCACCAGTTTCATCTTTTTCTCGAATTTCTTTTTGTGTACAGTAATTTTTTCTAGCGCGACAAGATTTTCGTTCATCCAAAAGATAGCAGAGAAGTGGGGGAAGGAATTGAAGATTAGCAGGACATGTGAACCAATCGGCGGTAGGTTTTCTTGTTCCTTCAATGTTGTGTATTTAACTCGTTGTTGATGAAGGCGGTATACAGATTCGAATGTTGCCGAGCAATTCACGGTACACGTAGCTTTCGGTGATGTTCCGTATATTGTGCTTGGGGCAAAAGGCGTAGGAAGAACTGAAAAGTACGCTCTTCGCTAATATGTCTTCTTCT
The DNA here is from genome assembly GCA_900624975.1 of Angiostrongylus costaricensis. Classification (NCBI taxonomy): domain Eukaryota; kingdom Metazoa; phylum Nematoda; class Chromadorea; order Rhabditida; family Metastrongylidae; genus Angiostrongylus; species Angiostrongylus costaricensis. The sequence goes on from UYYA01004637.1 coordinate 46,642, forward strand.
ATCTATTCCGACTTCATTTGTTTCTTTGTACCTTCTTGAGTACATTACCGATTTTATTGCTTTTATGAGCGCGTGTAGCGCAATGGAGGATGGAGGCGCCCTGCAAGGATCGATCCCAGCGCCCTCAGCTCACCAAGCATTCCATCCATCTGGGGTCGGCAAATTGGTACCAGACTTGTCTGGGAGGGTAACAACAGTGGCTCGATACATCAGTAAGCCACCGCGCGTCATTGTACAGGCCAGATATGCATTCAGTCACCTCCAACAATGTTTAGTGAAGTCTAATGCATGACGCATTCCTAAGGGGTTGTTCAATGCCAAAAGCTTCATCCTTTTTATTGATTTTACGGTAGAAACTGGCATCTAAAAGTTTCCTTATTGAAGGGAAGCTGAATCGAACTCTGCATGGAATTTAATGTCATTTTTTCAACAGTACTTGACTCTTCCCACTATGGTTAGATTGCGAAGGAAATGGGTAAGACTGCCGTCAAGCAACAGTCCACTTCAGTTGTATAGCGAATATTTTTGTAACATTGTTTTTCTCAAGGCTAACGCTGAGAAAGAGATCGAAGAGGCTGTTGAAGTGTGTCGTCTGATTGAGGAAACTATGAACTCCGAGCAGTTTTGCCAACTTCGAATGGTCAGTTTTTGGAAAACTTTCATTTTCACCGAATGCATAATAATTGAAGACCGTGAATTCAGTGGTTTTCTTTTTGGTTTTATTTATTTTATCGCACAGAACCTTTCTTACTTTGCCTTTCGTATTCAGTCGATAACGTATCCAATGGATATCGTACAGAACTAGGCCGGAAGAAACTTATGACCCACTCCTAATAACTTAGGAAGCACGATAAGAATTTGTCCGCCGATCGGAAAGACGTGTTGTTAAGAGAATGCTTATAGTCTCTGCACTCATTTTCAGCGTTGATGATAATCTATAGCTGTAGTAAGCGATCCCCGCATTCAAAGCTTACTATGTCCTCCATTCCTCCGGGGCGCGCAGATTAATATCATACGTCTGGGAGAATATCAGTTCGTATAGTGTACCCTTTAAAAACGGTTGACGGTCTAATAGCCTATCACTGATGTTTTAAACGTTTCTTAAAAAAATCCTCTTGTGATATGCAGGCTTTACAATTAGTTAGAAAGTCTGCAGTTCTTTTTAACCTTAATATATACATACAGCCAACACTTCGTATAACTTGCATTTCTTAAATGTAAGCGTCTTTTTTCATGGCGATTATTGGCGCGTTGTAGGTGAAGTATCTGCTACAATGGGTTAACATCTCCATGTTCCTATAATTTTATCGGGTGCTTCAGTTTTCTTTACATCTCAAAGGCAGGTAACCTGCGCTTGCATTTTGAAGTTTTCCATCGAGATCTCATGCAGGTACGCGCCAAAGATCTCCCATTTGTTTATCAAAGATTTCTGCACAAGTAGATAGAAGAATAGGGTGGGGGAAAGTTGCGTCTAAAGCGTGAAGCGGCAAAAGTGCTCGCACCATAAGAGCACCAAAAGTGCTACTCGTAAAAAATGTAATGTAGGATACGATACGTCTGACTCCCTGGTGTGCTCAGTTTTCGTTGGTTATTGTTCTTGCAACCACTGCTTGCATCGTAATAATGTCTTATTATGCATCTATCTTTGTTCTTCATCTTCTATGTAGATTGCAGCGATCATTCTGTTGATAAAGTTCGCAGCTAACACGACCGAGCGAAAGCATATAATCAGAAAAGAGCGTTGAAAAAAGGAGAGAACGGTAATCACTTCACAAGGAAACGGGTCCTTTGTGTACCGTTTGCGCGTATCTTATGGATTATTCCTCATCAGTTACAGAACAAGAATTCGGGTCTCTAAACGGGTAGAATAGAAAATCTTGCCAACTCACTTAGGCTGGTAGCTTGTAGAACCGTTGATTGTTCCTCACCTGGAAATCGCTGTGATGGGTCACGGTCAAGGTTAGGGTGTTAAATGGATGGATATAAAAGTAACAGACTATATGAAACAGATTTTGTAAGATTTTTATACTATATTTCTTTTTTTCTCATGGCACATATGGCGCAGTGGTCGGAGGAGCTCTGCAATACGCATGGGATCGATCCCCGCTCCCCAGACTCGCCGGACAATGGTACCAGACTTGTCTGCGAGGATAGCAGCGCTGGCTCGATACATCGCTAGGCCACCGCGAGTTAAAAGCCAGATATGCATTCAATCACCTCCAATGATGCGTAATGAACTAGAATGTATGGCGCATCCCTCAGGCACTGATCAACGCCGAGAGCTTTTAGACGTTTTATCTCTTTCTTTCTCAGAATTCCATAGGCTCATAGCAACATATTCGGACAGATCACGAATTTTTTCTGGTGTGCAACTAAACGATTATGGTACATTTCAAATATTTCATGTTTTGAAAGGTCCACTTTCAGTTGTCATCGGTGTTAATAAGCACGTGATTTTATTCTTAAGAACTGCCTTTTATGAGCTGATACTAGATTAGCACGTTGTCTTACTTACTTTACCAGTCAATTTATTTCGTTTTGTTTTGTTTTATTTCGTGTTTGGCTGAGCCATCTCATACTTTTTAAGTTTTGACTCTCATAGGTGCCCATCTTGAATATTAATCCACCTGAGAAAGCATGGGCCCGGCTGCTTCGTCTGGAATCGCGTAAACGTTTTGCTGAGAGAAAACTATTAAACTCTTCTCCCATCTCGACGACAGATGCTCAAAATGCTGTCTTAACGCAGGTATTCTCTTCGAACTCACAGTCGTTATCTGAAATTTTTATGCTCGATTTTTGGTACTTCCATCACTGTAGTATTGGTGCTGAGTAGCATTTAAAATTATTTTGTAGCGTCATCCGCCGACTAACGCCAAAAAACGTAGTTTTGACGGTGGTGACGTCAGCGACGGTGAAGGTCCCACATCCAAAAAGGGCAATAAATCTTGTCAAGTGGACACTGCGCTAGACGCCTTCATTCAGTTGGATGATTATGATGAGGACGGTCTTCACATAACATACATATCTCCTCTGACTACATGTGAGAGGCATTTTATTATTACATAAGTAAGCGCTTAATTTCTTATGAACGCGTCCTACGTTTTGTATTGATTAGCTTCTTCGTCTTCGAGCGTCGTGTGCTTAGAAGAAGACAACGACGATGTTGGAAGTAATGGTGAAGCAACATTTTCGAGACAGGTGCAGTGATTACCGTATAGAATTCTATATATAGCCTGTATGGTAGTAAAATTAATGGATGGATCAAAATTGTATTTAGATGGTGTTTTCTGCACTTCTTGTTAGCCATATTATACTTCGACTATACATTTTTTGGGAAATGAAGCGCTGGAAAGTAGCTTGTTGTTTTTTGTAGATCGGTAACTAGTTCTGTTTTAGTTGGACAACGCCCATCCATTCTTGAATATTGCTAAGTCATCGTTGAGTCCTTCTAGCCGTTCTACTTCAAGAAGTTGTAACAATGATTATATTATTGGAGGTATTTTTTTTTTGTCGATGCAAATGCTTGTTCCACATCATCATTACCTATTTTTGCCGTCGACGTTGATCTTTTTAGGTGGTACGATGCAAGAACTTTCATCACCCGGCGAGCGTGAATTGATAGGTGTTCATTTCAATGTTGCGGCTATCCCTATAGCTGGGAAAGTTCGGGAGTACAGGTTGAGTGTTTTTGTTAAGTGTTCGTTATCCTTTGATACGGCCAGCAAACAGTGTTGTTCGATGAAACATCTACACCACTGAGTCACAATACTACTTGAATCTCAAGATGTTATTGGCACTATCAAGTTATTTTGTGATTATAGAATGTGACCTATGTCGAAAACTGTAGATTAGGTTTATTAGTGTCTACAAAGGTAGCATACTCCGCTTATAAATTAATATAAAAGTTTCTGTTCCTTTGAGATTTTTAATGTTCCCATTGCTTGAGAGTAATCTAAACAAAATTGAAGTTTCGAAATGTTTAATGATTTTGCTGGAAATTTTAGAGATAGATATCCACATGAATTTGCGGCACTGGATTGTGAGATCTGGAGGCATTTTGAACATAATCGTCAGGTATACTTTAATGTACACTTGTACTATTGGAGTGTTTTCTCAACGTTGTATGCTTGTTTTACAGAGCGATGCGGTATTTAAATGGAAAATGGATGTGCGCAGTATTCTGTTAGCTGAGTTTCGAACGGTTTGTACGTTGAAGTTTCCATCTGTGCATTTTGAATCCGTTTCCCTTATCATTCTTTTTTTTTGAATGTACTTTAGGCATTTCCACATCAAAATGTCGAGTTATTTGCAGTAGGGTCTACCATTAATGGCTGTGGGAGTTACAATTCAGATATGGATTTATGTCTGCACATACCCATGGGAGTCGAGAAAATATATCCATCTGAGCGAACGTTCGTTTTTATTTTTAGTTTTGTAACCAATATTATTTCTTCTCCGCGGATCTCCCTTGCAGAGGGATCTCATGCCGTTTATTCGTAAAAGTAGGCGCGTTCCCAGCGAATAGTGGTTAATCGCCGAACAAAAGCGAACTTATGCTTCCCTGAGACGCATGTAGATCCAAGGGATAGACCCTGTTTCAGCCGCGCCAATTTGAAGCATATCTTCCTTGCTTACGGAAATAAATTCATGCAATGGGTACGTGGGTGTGGTCTCGTGTATGCGGATTGTATTGTACGAGTCATTTCGACTGAAGGCCTGAAATAAAGTATCTGCGAATTATATGTGAGACATATCTGTAGCTATATCTTGCTACCATGTTAAAAAGTCAGGAAACTATACGTGGGTATCGAATGTTAAGTGGAGTAAAATAAGTGGATCGCATTCCCCTGACCCGAAAGAATCCTTGATGGGGCAGCATTGGATAAGACGAGTACGAAGGGTTGCTAAAATTACAGACACATTCTAAGTTTCATAAATCGCAAAGGACTAAGGTCACGATATGTACCTACAATAAACGCTCACTTGCAGCTGAGTCCTCGATAGAATGGACTTGGTCATGCAAGTACGAAGGATAGGGTACAACGTCATCGGACTGGCTGAGACAAGACGACACCACCTATTCAATGCCGTCTATGACACCGGAGAGGAACTGTTCTTCGGAAGATTCTACAGTAGAGATGTCAGCGGCGTAGGCGTTCTTGTCAACACGACTTTGGCCATGATCATGGATTAATTCCAACAGTTAGCAACCGGAATCGGACGACAGCAATTGAAGAGATGTGGATCAATACCGGCATTGACAATCTTCGCAGTCAGTGCACCGTCATGAAGCTAAGGTAAAGACGAAGTCGAAGCATTCTGAATTCGCTCGGAAAGCTTCTACAGAGAAGACCATGCAATCTTTAAGGTCATCCTTGGAGATTTTCACGCTAACTTTGGACTCAGAAGAACGTCTGAAGAACGTCACATTGGCGCCCACAGATTAGAATGGAACGAACACAATAGGCGGCTGCATGAATGTATCATGACGACCAAGATCATTCATGCTAACCCGCAATTCTAAGAGCCCCACCCTCAACGCTATACGTTGAAATTTTCCAGTGGAGAGTACAACAACAAAAGAAACCACATCATTGTAAATCGATGGCATTGCCCTACCGATGGCACTGTTATCCTAGAATTCTATACGAGATCACATAACCTCCTACTTCGCGATATTTTCCATGTCTCGCTGAAAGGACAGAAAACACTAAGTTCAAAAACCAAGTCGCAAGACCGGAATTTAAACTAAACTAAACTGGAATTAACTTACATTATTGGTCGCTTTTTGGGAAGACCCCATTATTGATCACATCGACGTAGAATGCTACCGGTTAATTCAACGTCTTCACATTAGCATTGTGAAAGATGAGAGTTCGAAAGTGGCCTAGCGACGTCAGTCTTCAGAACACTCGAGCTGATACGATAACGTTGAATGGCACGAGCAACAGGCAACTGCGAACTCAAGTCCAAACTCGCGAAGCAATTCAGACAGCCGGTAAAAGAAGAGCTTAAAGAGAGAAGATCAATAGTTATGGCCGAAGCAGCAGAGGTTAGGAAGAGTATTCATGAAGACCACCGAAACTTTCCCATGTGCGGGACCAAGATCATTGTACTTCAACGCCCAAATGGAACACGTACAGCTTCCAGAAAGGTAATGGAGAAAATCACTCACGATTACCACTTGGATCTTTTTGATAGCCTCGTCGCATTTCCCTTATATGAAATGAAGGTGGTTGCATGTGTTGTACTACCTCTTCTCCTTTCCGAAATCCGATATCCCATTTCGTTGGTGAACAATCGAACAATACCTCGCACTAAATGACTCTATATGACAGCACTACAAGACCTGAGCACCTGAAGAGCCGTTCGCCGGTCCTCATAAAACACGCGGGTTCGACTATTCAAACATTACCTGCGAAAATTCAAGGTTTCTATTGAATAGGAAACTAGAAAGGCTGTTTCACTATTCAAGAAGGGTGATCTCCACGATTTAGGCAACTATCGCCCAGTCATTTTAAAATATGCGTGGACTTCTGGCCTTCTTTCTTTGTTTATGTGTCGCTCTTTGCAAAGATATGTGTCGGTTTCTTACAGTTTTGCTAAAGTTTTGTCTGTGAAGTTAAGGGAGTTTTAACTGATTTTAAGGTATGCTGTGAAAACTTTGCATAGACTGAACTCCATCATTAGAGGGAAGCCTTCTTTGCGCAGAATTGTGCGTAGAAGTGAAGTCATTCCAGCTAAGGTACGGTGTATTTGTTTTTTATATTACACTTGCCTGTACCAACTGTTTGTTAACTATTGACCGTTTCCATCCATTATCTTCCGTATGTGACAGACACCAGAATTGTTACGCATTTTTCTTCTGAATGTATCTCGACGGGTCTCTTCTTCTGTTTTGGTGGTTTCTAAGTGGTGGTAATCAATTCATCGTCCTAATTTATTGATTTTTGTGAGGTGGGCGACGAACCAACTGGTGTCGTATTAAATTGCTACGTTTGAGAACATCAACTTAGCCTCTTTCACCAACGGTTTTGGCATGAGCACGGCCATAGCAACGTTTTTCGTGGAGTTGTTACCACATTATATCGTTCACTTTTTGCATAGAAATAAAGAGAAGGTTTATAGTCTATGGACAAATATCTGCTCAACCGAATCCATTTGTACTCGTAATACTTTTGCAAGCTAAGGTAGGCTTACTGAATAGTTTACTCGTAGAATTCTTAAGTAGAAGTTGGATGTCTGTTGTATTGGCTGAACTGGCAAAGAGGTTTTCGTTGCTTGACTCATGCTATCACTTCATATATTCGTTGGGCGAGATGTACCGATCACACCATTTGAGAACACTTCATGTTAAGCTTTTGAAGTTGCAAAGTCTTCGACAGTAGAACTGACTTGTTTGATACTTGATACTTGAACGGCTCGTCCTCACTAGTTGTGCGGGCCTCAGCATAATCACCATTTTTCGGAGATTCGCTGGTTAAGCCATTATGGCTCCCTGGAATCCCGAGGACAGCCTGATCAAAGTCTGCCCCAAGAGCTGAATTGTCACCTGAATATTAATGTGCGTATTGGGAATTGCAGATTATTTGTATTAAAAGTGGATTATCTTCCCTTGTTGAAAAGAATTTTATTTTGCGAAGATGGAACCATAGGAATCATCCATTATACATTTTTCTATTGTTGATGACTTTGCTGCACTGATTTTTACCCCACTTTTTCGTTTCATTCGATAACTTCGAGAAAGTGATAGATTAAAATCAGTACGGATTTGCAGCTGGGTGAAGTATGATCGAATTCTGATAATTTATAATCAACTTTTCGTGATTTTTCAGTTATTCTCGCACATAATCCTCTATGATTCACTAAACTCGTTCGAGTGTCTAACAGGAAGAAGGACTGTGCATAGCTAGACTGCACAAAGACGTGACATAGGGCCGATAGAATGACGCCTGGTTGTTTGTTCCAAACTGAGAGTTTTCTTTTGTAGTAGGTCTTCATTTAATTAAAAGAGAAAATCGCGCCATGCACGGTGTCGTGGACTGGGGACTTTATAAGAAGGTGGCTTCTACCTTCATATTTTATTTTATCTCTTCTACCTAACTTCGCATCACTTATATCACACTACGCTGATGCCAGAAACACTTCATGCATTCGATTCATTTTCTGCATCCACCATGTACCAAGGTCTTCCAACTTGTGTGTGGATTGGACTGCTGCTTAAAAAAAAGAGTGGTGATCGGGAAATTATGTTTATTATTGAAAAGCAAGCTTCGTTGCGATTGTATGTTTGCAACATTATGCCGACTTGATTCTATTAAATTGTCCTGTTTTCAATTATTGCTAAGTATCTTGCTTAGAAAGGTCGTCCTCTTTCTCCGCACTTATGGAATTTTTCTGGAGCATGCAATCAGCTAACGGATCGCCCATGCACCATTTGTTGGTGTATAGTTCCTTCTTCGTCTAGCATGTTGTCTATGAGCTTCGCTATCACAGTCCCAGCTACAGTTCCAGCTTCTAAATTCTCTCCACCTGCATAGATATCTCTTTTACATTTTTACATTGCTAGGAAGCTTATCATTACCATGACCGACTTTCTGTTAACCTCGGCATTAATTGATAATTCAATGTTTTTCATCAATAAGCAGACACGAGGTTGTTAATATAGAATTTATTAGAACACAATTGCTGACGTTTCGGCGGTTTCGCCTTCTTCAGAGCCTGGAAAGGTCAAATTGAGATGCGATCTACTCAGCCAAACACTTTCACAACCCTAGCAGATAAAACTTGATAAATCGATTTGTATTCGCATAAGAAACAGCTTCATTCAAACACCTACCGTTTATTTGTTGTAAGTATTTAAGTTAGTTGGTGGATAGCCGCCGCACAGAGTAATACATGGTCGATAACTGGGTCCATGTCAGATCATTGGATCAGCCTGAGGTATGGCGCTAGGTCACGCGTGATGACAAGACACTCCTCCTTGCGGTTCATTTTTGAATTTTTTGAAAAATAACTTAAATACTTACAACAAATAAACGGTAGGTGTTTGAATGAAGCTGTTTCTTATGCGAATACAAATCGATTTATCAAGTTTTATCTGCTAGGGTTGTGAAAGTGTTTGGCTGAGTAGATCGCATCTCAATTTGACCTTTCCAGGCTCTGAAGAAGGCGAAACCGCCGAAACGTCAGCAATTGTGTTCTAATAAATTCTATATTAACAACCTCGTGTCTGCTTATTGATGAAAAACTTATCATTACCGTTATCGTCATCCTCCGATTCGCTTTCTCTAAATTATGCGATGAGGAGCACGGGATTGCCCACTTCTTGCAGTTTTTTCGAGTTAGTTTTGTTCGCTCCACATGAGGAACAGCTCAGAAATGAGGTTCAGTTTGTCTTCCATTCATATTACTCAAGTCTTTAAGATTCAGTTTTTGAATAGTAGAGTTATCCTTTCGTTTCGAGTTTTTATGGTGAGTCATGATTGTTGTACGCTATAGATGAGTATTTGAAAAATATTCTTAAGAAGGTCGAAGTATGTTCCAAGTTTTTTTACGGATGTAATTAACAATGATCAAAATAGTAGCAGGGTAGTGGAAGAGTTTTTCATTTTCCACTTAGTATGGAGATGTTACAAGAAATGTGGGAAAATACTTGAACGAACATATGATATGTAGGAAATAGGAAATATGGCTATTACTCGAAAGATATCTAAAGAAGAAAAGTGGACAGGGAAAGTACGATAGGAATGGCGGATTCATTTTTTGTGGAGAGTGATCATTGGATTTAACGTTGAATAGAGATCTGAAGTAGGAGGAACACGTCTTCTTAAGTAGAGAGCACCACAGATTAGTTTGGGAATTCAATTTGCCATTCACATTATCTGTAAGAGAGCGATGTTCGTAAAATGAGGTGTATGGATAAGTGATCACTGCGTTCCAAGAGTTTTGATGGATCGTATCATCCAGCCAACGAGGTCTAAACGTAAATTAAAAATAGTGAACAATTACATCTTTCGCGCATTACGAATGTAAGAGTTGTCGATCATGCCAATTGTGATTGGTGGACGGAGCGCTTGTAGCGCTGGTTGTGTGTTTAGAGGCGCCCTGCAATACACTTGGAATCGATCCCTGCGGTCCAAGCCCATTTGTCCCTCCATCACTCCAGTGTCAGTGAATTGGTGCCAAAGTTGTCTGGGATGATAACAGCACTCACTCGATACGCCGGTAGGCCAGTGCCAGTCATTGTAAAGGCCAGATATACACTCAGTCACCTCCAACGATCTTTAATGAATAAACCAACGTCGAGGGTTTTATCCTTTTCTATGTATTTGATAGATATAATGGTGAACATGTGTTGATGTTGCAAATTCAGGTCCCCATTATTAAAATGGCTTTACATCCACCTTATGAAGGACTCGAACTAGATGTTAATGTTAACAATATCGCCGGTATTTACAATTCTCATCTCATCCATCATTATTCACTGTGAGTTCTTTGTACATTTGAAGATTGAGAATTATAATCCCATTGAACCACCGAGAGGTTTTGTGGTAGAGTTTATTGCAACAGGTAAATATAAAAGAGTCTTTCGAGGAACGGAGGGCCAATCATGGATAAATTCATTTCCATTTTCCTAGGAGGTTGAATGAAAACTCGGATTTGAGTTTGTTGTCAGAATGCCATACTTTTAACTGGTAGGAACTCTGAAGTGCCAGAACTGCATTGATTTCTATGTCTACATAGTTCAGACTAGATCAGCGATTCCCTGCTGTATGTCTTTTAGTGAAGCATTGGGCAATAACTAATGGAATTGGTGATGCTTCAACCGGATCATTTAATAGGTAGGTCTAGTTTTTGGGTTTTTTTATACTATAAAGCTTCATTTTTTATGTCACTAAAAGGCGCAAAATCATCTTATATATATGCATATATATACATATATATATATGTACATATATATACATATACGTATATATGTACATGTATATGTATATATATATATATATATATATATATACGTACATGTGTATGCATGTATATGTTTATGTGTACATGCATAAATGCATATATGTATATATATATATTTATTTATATATAGTGTTAACCTGTTTTGCAGCTACTCGCTCATTCTGTTAGTTCTGCACTACTTCCAATGTGGCGTGAAACCAGCAGTATTGCCAAATTTGCAGGTGAAGTTATTTTTTGTCGGAAGTGTGTTAATAATTTCTATGCATAGTTTGTTATATATCGTCTTACAGTATCTCTATCCTGATAAGTTCGGATGTATGCCTCCACTTAGCGAACTGAACCTTTTTCAAACATTGGAGCGTTTACCACGTAAGGGTTTAAATTTGTTTTTCATGACTGGTACAGTTCCAATTCCCTCATCAATACGTTAGAATTTCTATGAAATTCACTGAATTTACTTTTTTTAGCAAGGAAGCAGAACAATCAGTCAATTGGAGAACTCTTGATTGGATTCTTCCACTACTACGCTGCCTTTGATTTCGAAAATGTCGCAATATCAATGCGAGATGCTTGTGTGTTTTCGAGGTGATTTCTTCTCGTCCATATCATTTTACAACATGACACTTTGAAAGAGTGTTTTACGTGCCGTGATTTGCAGTCTCTAGATTTTTAAGTTCTCATATCTTTGTTTGATACTGCAGGGCAAACATGACGCCGGAGGCATTCATCTATCGTGTTTTCATTGAAGAACCATTTGACGGAAAAAATACTGCCAGGTTTTCCTTTTCTTTTTGTAGTTGTAGTTTACACTTCTCTAGAAATTAAGTTTCTAGGAGGGCTAACCAGTACTCATTGAATAGCGCGACTGTAACTAACGAAATTTCCGTTCGCCCTGTCGTTTGGTAGAACTGATGTTTACGCTTTTTCCTATCGAGTGACATATACCATAACACACCGGTGCTACAAATCTAATCGGTAAGGCCCATGGTATATGAATTAAGGGAAAAGGTTTTGGCAGAGCACCAAAATACTGCAGGAGAGGGATTTGTGCTTAACCGGAGTTTACAAAATTCTTTGTGAAGGTCAACGTTGTGGGATTGTCTTCGCTCAGTTCTACTGTTCGCGTTGCGAGCAGAAAGTCCGAGGTGAATTTTCTAAAGCGAGCACGTTGTGCTCAGATGTGAGAATATGAAGGTTAGGATATTTGAAAGGTTGGTGTATTACTTCCATATAATGGAAAGGAAGGCTGTGTTCATTCTCCATATCCATTGCTGGAATAATGCACTATCGGAGACGTCATTTCTTCAAACTGCTTCTTTAGATCTCCTTCAACCTTTCTTATTCGTATACCGTTGCAAATTCTACAAGGATTTCCTAAAGGTTGCATTTGCTACCAACACTGTGAAGTACACTGTATTTGGATGCAGTTTTTTTTCGTTCTGATGTGATTTCTCAGTGGTGAACATCAGATGAAGAATTGAGACATATTCAGCAGCGTTTTTGGTTAGCTTTAAAATTTCTTCCAAAAATTGCTCTTTATGCAGTTATTTCTTATTCTTGAAGCAGGTGGAAAGACCGGATATTCATACGGGAATTGAAATGATTGGATCCATGGAAAGAGGTGCAATTAAGGAGTCATGGATGCGGCTTCTTCTGTTTGTAAAGATATAATTGATTTCGAGATGAGCAGCGCTGCCAAATGTTTCCCATGTCCAGCAGCGTGTTTGTTTATTTATTTATTTTTTAAATCCTTGTGCGATGGATAGTAGCCCAACACGATGGTTCCCATTTCCATACCCGTTCCTTATTCCAAAGCTTTCTATCCCGTATTCGTTTCCTGTAGGTTTTCACATTTCATATTGTTTCGTTGAAGTCTCCGACGACAAAATTTATTAAAAAGATTTATAATTGGAATCCCAGATCTAAGGGAATTATAAAACGCATGGAGTTATTCTCATCCAGTGCACAGATTGCTGAATACTCGGTCATACTGCTGCTTATTTGAGGCGAGTGTTGGAAACAGAAAATGGTCTAACGATTTTGAAGGAAATGATGTGTCTGTGTAACAGTTGATAGGTCATTGTACAACAGTTCGTACGCCAACGATATTTTGTGACGGAGTTTCTCTTGACATAAAAAGAACTATAATACAAACAGCGTATTTTGATCTTTTAGATCCTGTTACCAAACTTGATGTGATTTGCGGATTAATAAGGGCCTTAGGGATTCAGTTTCCTATTGCTGGCAATAAAGGAACAAGTAATGAAGGGGAACAATTCTTAAGTGTACACAGACGGACTGAACTCGATTTCAAAGCCTCCCAATCCTTTCCCTCTTTCCTCCAAAGTTAGTGAATTGATACCGTACTTGGCTACTTATCGGAAAATAGTGATTTATCGAGCATTTGTCGAGCGCCTGACCGTAACTTAGCGTAACAAAGTCTCGTAAGTGAAGCTACATTTTGCTGATGCATCTGAATGAGATCTAGTAACCTCGTTTCCACCTGTTAATGATGACTAGGATTTCTTCACCAAGTTTTGCAAAGTGAAAAAACTTGCAATATTACATGAATTTTTCCCTAATTGCAGGTGCATAACAAAGTCTTACACAATCGGTCGTATTCGACATGCGTTTAAGCAAGCTAGGGACGCGTTTTCGAAATTCCCACCGTCACTCCAAAGGATAAACGTTAATGCTTGAACGCTGTTGCTGTTGTTGCTGTGATTATTTTTCTGTTTTCTATTTGGCGGCACCGAATGGCTGGCTTGCTTTATTAAGAATATTCTGCTAAGCCATTCACAGAAGTATAGGAAAGGAGTAACTATCGTTTAACAGCTTGTAAGGTTATATACATATAAGATCCAGAGGATTCCTTTTTAAGGCAGTAAGTGAGATGAGGCCGTTAACTTTCAGAATCTTAGCCCGGAACGATGGGGCAGTTGTTTTGATGAGATCGTTAATTTGTTTCAATTCTATATACTTACCCGTCTGCTTTTGCTGTTAACAAGAAGATTAAAATTTATTGTTCTTGTTGTCTCTCACAAAACATCTGCTTAATATATACATATATATATGCATATATACATATATAGGTATATATATATATACGCTTATATATGTAACAAATATCAATTTCGTATGCTGAGATTGGCGATGGTGTTATTCTGCTGTGTTGTGATATACGTAGACAGTTGCGTGTTTGCCTTGGTCGATGAAACTGAAGAACTAGTAGCTGTCTCTTGAGTAATTGTTGCTAAGCATATTACGAAATAAACAAGCACCTTCATACAAAATCCCTCGGATTCACCGGCACGGAGGAGCGGATTTAAAAACAGCGTTAATATTGACGACCAGCATTACCATTGAACCAGTGGATGATCCTATCTTGAAGATGTTGTTTTATGTAAATACCTTGGAAAGAAGAATACAGGATATCTCTTAAGTTTTGAATCATCCAGCTAGAACATAGCACAGTGGGGTCAGTTTTTCCAGGGTGACGTTCGGTAGAAGGTAAATTGGTACATCAGAATATGTACATTTAGGGAATGTTTATAGCTGCATAGTGCTGTTTTAGCATCAGTTTTAGCAAAAATAAAGAATTATAGGGAACACTAGGTTTCTGCGAGTGTCATATTTACATGCAAGTATTACAAAGTATAATATGGACATACCTGAGTGAACACTCCACACCAAAATAAACGGGATTCATCATCGCCGCACTCACGAAGTCGAGATGCAAATGCTATTCGCAGGAAGGAATGTAGTCCAGATGCTACTAAGGATGCTGATATCTAGAATGACAAAGGTGGCGTGAAGAGAACCAAAACCTGTACATAAACTGTAAGTTGATGATTACAGCTGTGCACTGCTATACTGCGGTCACACCTGCTGAGCAGTAAAATTGTTCACTATGCTTTCTCCTAGAAACAGAGAGAACACTATAGATCGTTTTTTGATTCCTGTTAAATAATCGAGCCACCATTATCATGGAACTTCTGCCATTCATTCAACGTCTTGCATCCAACGTAATCATACAGAGTGGTTACATAGTTCTCACCGAACTTTTTCTAGACTTCAGGAAGAGCGCAGATGGCTGTTTAAAAAAAGTTCGCCATACATTTTTTCTTCATAACTCAAAACACTGACTTCCTATAAACGACATAAATAGTTGATATATTTATTTATATGAACTTATAAACTGATCTCGTTGAGCCAATGCGAGGTTGGTATAGGTCTTCGTTGTCGTTGCTGTCGGTGTTGTTGGTCGATGCCTGACGTTTCGGCGATTGCTTTCCTCAGAGCCGTGCTGTTACGAGACTGTGGAGTGGAGTCCCACTCATAACACCACGGCTGTGAAGAAGGTGAAATCTCCGAAACGTCAGCCATCGACCAACAACACCGACAGCAACGACGGCAACAATGACAACGACAGCGAAGACCTATACCAAGCTCGCAATGGCTTAAGATCATATAAATAAATATTCTTCTTTCTTTCGTACGAAGAAAATGCAAATATTTAGTGAACGGGAACAGAACTGTAGAAGCAGTGAAATTGAAACAGTTGTGTGAACTTTTCCGTGGCAAACATTTCGGTGCTTAAAGCCCAGAAGTGATTCGAAGATAGGTAATGAAGTTGAAGGAAATTATTTAACGTTTGTGGTGCAACGTGAGTTGATTTCCACTTAGGCAGTACGGAAATGGTGGCCACTTCCAACTTTAGCCTTATGTATCTCAACTCAAAGTTAGAATCGTTAATTGGATTAGAAACCGTTATAATCACAGATCTGTTCAATGACAAACAATATCTTTCATGTTTCTAAGAAGGAATTCTGATTTTGGAGAACTTTGAAATCGTATTTCCCTTATTTCTTTCTCGTTGGGCTTTTATTTGGGAAATGAATGCAGTTGAATAGGCGGTATTTCATCTATTAGAGCAGATGGTGAATTCAAATGCGTTGTTTATTGCTGCTGGTCAATTCTGGTGGTTTTGATTATAAACGACTTGGAAAATAATGCAATAGTTTTACTACTTAACTGTACTTTCCCAAATATAGCGAATTCTGTTTTACCTTTTCTTTTCTGCCTACTACAATTTCCACGGCAGGTACTAAGCGAAATACGACCAAAACGTTACTGAGATATTTACAAAACTCTGGACCGCAGGTGTCTATGGTGGAGAACGAATGCGCTATTGTCCTTTCCGGGGAGTAACGCGTTCACCACCACATCATGCGGGTCCTTCGTTTCGCGTGTCTCTCAGCTAGTTCTATCAGTCAGCGGCATGTCGACTACCCAGATCAATCCCGTTGACAGGTGATTGCTGATTGCGCTGATCGATTGAACCAGCTGAGAGACAGGCGAAACTAAGGACCCGCATGGTGTGGTGGTGAACGCGTTACTCCCCGGAAAGGACTATAGCGCGCTCGTTCTCCACCATAGACACCTGCGGTCCAGAATTTTTGCAAATATCTCAGCGACGTTATAGCGAATTCTCTTCTATAAATCTACCATGTTTTCAATTTTCCTAGTGCTCTAGTTACCGGAGAACCATTAGCAATTTGCAAAAAACCATTTTCGGTTTTGCGAAAAATCAAACTAAATGTCAAGGAGGGAATATTAACCACAAATGTCTTTTGTTACAGCAGCTCATATGTCCATGTGGTCGACCAGCTGCATATTACTTAATTGGTTACTTGGACGGCCTGTCCTCACTGATTATGCGGCCCCCAGCATAATCTCCATTTTTCGTAGTTCAGCTGGCTTAGCTACTGTGTTTTCCTGGAGTCCCGATGTCAGCTTGGTCAAAGTCTGCCCTAGGTCGTCACCACCACAGGCAGTCGCCGCCTCTGTGGATCAGAGAGAGATTTGCCAATATGCGACTAGTTTGATTCCAGGACGGCGGTCAATCCTAGTATTGGTTTACTCTTAGCTGGGCTTGCTGATGGGTAACTCTGACGTGTAGATTGTGAGTAGGCCCATAGTGTGTTGAAATCTCTCTTCTTTATGCAGTTTTATATGATTTTCACTATCTATGGTCTGAACACTTTCTCAAAATGTAGTTCATTTATAACTTTAGATTTTCATATCTCAGCGAGGCAGAAGGCGACGGGTTTTGTCTTTATGGTCCTGACAGTTTCTACAAGAGAATTTGACCTATTTATACCATGTTCTGCAGGAATTTTAAACTCCACGAACGAATACAAAGAGGCGACACATTTGGATGTCCTCTATATCAAGAAACTGAAGAGAACAGCTAACAGCTAGTCCTCTCACCGGTAGATACGCTATAACCGGATAATTTTCGTTACCCCTCATAATTGTTTAGCTCCCAACCAATAATTTAGCGGCTCCCGAGAGGTCGAATTGATTTCACTCTTTATGAAACAAGGAAAAAAATAAAACTTTAAGAAATTGTGGTGTTTCTGAGGTAGAACACACCGATAGGACGCTGCCCATAGATTGTGAACTGAAGATCCTGGAGGGGCTCAGTGCGGCCAGGTAGATTAGAAATGCTGTAGCACATGTGGACATTGCAGATAGTAGTCCGAGAATTTTAAGATTCCTAGAAACGACATGAACAGCGACTCTTGTGTAATAATTTTCAACACATACAACGGCACTATATTACTTCTTGTGATTATACAGTTACATTTTCATGACACGTCGTCGGTTTCGTGGTTAGTGGTTTTATTGAAGGAAAATCGTAGACGTCAGAGAAACACCGTTGTGAAACTTCGTCTTACCTAATTATAACGAAGAGCGATAGAAATGAAGCTAGTGGCATCATCACATTGGACAAAGTTATACTGTAGTGGTAGGTGTCCTAAATGAACAGTCTTTTATCTCTTTTAGATAAGAAATAAATTTATTAGGTCTTACTTGTGAATACGGTAACGCTGCAAAACTGGAAATGCTGGGAATGATGCCGTTCATTTGAGCATTTATTACAGAAACCGTGAGCAGGATGAATACGTATGAAGATCCCGAGAGTTCTCGTTCTGTTGAAGAAAACTGAAATATCTGTTTAAAAATGGCATAATACATACAATCATTAAGTGCCTGGTTATTAATTTCGTTTTCTACAAACCAGTGTCATTGTTATTTGCCTACTGGACCATGTGCTCACCGTTTCCTCAGTTCGATGTGTGACTTCTGCCACCCCTGATCCACTGTCTCCGTTTAAATTTTCCCTTCTTTCAGTCGGATTCCTAAATCTCAACATTATTTTATCTAAGCCGAAATATTTAACGGTTTTTTATAAAACCAATAAAATGGAAACAGTTTCGAAGAGGATAGGGTCTGCGTCAAAAAACAGCTTTCTCTATGCTAAGGTGGTTTTATAGAGAACATAAAATGGAGGAAGCGATTGGCAGTAGATGAGAATCCATAGAAATGATGTCCTGAAGATTCTTACTTCTCCGTGACTTTAGTGCAGAGAATCAGAAAAGCAATAGTTGAGATGCCTGTGGAGAAGAATATAACTAAAAAGAAAACTGCTGCAGTGAATCGAGGCGGAAGGTAATGAGGCTCCTCGCCAATACATTTGAAATTCGATGTCCCTGAAAAGAATATGCAATCAGATTATGCTGTTGGCCGTCGTGGTTCACGCCTTTTCATCTATGAAGTGAAATCAACAGTGGTTTGGCTACTTGGTAGAGAGAGGGAGAGAGAGGGAAAGAGAGGAAGAGGGAGAAAGCGAGAGAGAGAGAGAATGGAACATAAAATAGTGAAAAAATGCTGTAGAGGTGCTTTCGTATCAACAGATGAATAATTTATGAGAATAATTTCTCATGGTTTTCCTAAGATGATCTAAATACAAAAGTATCGTTGTGTAAAATTCCTTAGATAAAATACCACGAATCCTGCTATTTTTGGGCGCAATGAATTTGGACCTCAGCCAAGCTTATCACTGAGTAGAAAAGCACTAAATTAAGCGAAAATTAGCGACTCTTTTCTTACGACCAAGAGCAACTTCCTTCTTTGTTTTCATCATTAACGCTGCTTTGTTCATCGTGTCTTATCAATGGAGACAAAAACAAAGCAAAGGACGAGATGCATCGAGATCAATGCATTGGGTGCGAAAACAATTGTCGGTCTCAAATTCAAACTAGTATATCTTAGCTCATGTCATATTTCATTATTTAAAATAGAAACTACTGAAATCTCCAGATCTTTGTGTATAAGATGCGAGTTGTTTTATCCTAGCAACGCAATGGCACATATCTCAGTTTTTTTCTCGCCCAGGCTCGTTTTTCAAGCACAAAAATAAGTAAACAAGCAGGATTTCATTCAGTAGCACACGATGGTGTTCCACAATTTATACTTCACGCTCTCATTTGCCGATTCTCTGCTGGAAATTTTGAACACCCAAATTGCGACAATTTTAATTGTAAATATATTTAAAGCAGGATGGACACTATATGGAAATTAAGTATGCGAATAAGGCAGTGGAGTAAAGTCTATAAGTCTCTTCTATAAATTCCTGTAGCTATCAACTTCTGAAAAACTCAATAACCGAGAACCCTCTTCAGTTTTCGAAAAACGAGTTAATGGAGCTATGTGTTCAGCGCATGAGCCATTCGTAACAAGTGTTGACTACGCTACGAAATTGTTCTGGCCAAACTTTGCAGCTGAATTTTATAGGCTTATAGGAACTATTAATACGATCGAATCATCTGAAATTTGTAGCTCTCAAGCTACCATTAGTGGTGATATTATCAAAAGAACTATTGGTTTTACGCTATATTCCATAATTCTTTCATGATGGAGCTGATTTTTAACAACCGACAATAAGTTTCTCATTAATAGAGCACTGGAGAAGATAAGGATTACAAAATGAGAAAATAGTTTGCTTCGTCGTCTTGCTGGGATTTGTAAAGCTTTCGGCGTTGATCAATCCGTGGGGGATGCGACAAGCACTCGACTTCGTCAAGCATCGTTAGAGGCGACTGATCTGATAGCTTCCCCATGCAATGATTTGCAGTGGCCTACCTACGTATTACCCGTACCCCGTAGTCAATGTTATTATCCTACACGAGCCTGGAGGATGGAAGGGTTGGTGTGCCCGGGTCGCAGGATCGAACCAATTACTACATTCAATACTACCGCAATGATATGTGTAATTTTTGTAAGGTATTCTCGTAATACCAGATTTGTTCAGAATCCAAATAATTTACTAAGTTGAAAACGAGATTTGTGTTTGTGACATTTCTCACACTGGAGCGCAGGCTACAAACCTCATCATATTTCGAGGAAAACCATCACATTCTGCTGAACGGATTCTTCTGGATGAATTGCGTTTATGCATGAAATAGGACCCTTGGGGCGAAAAATCACATTAGATATGCTTGCGACGCTCAAAAAAAAATCAGAATTGCTTTGATATAAAACATGAAAACTTACAACGTAGGCCGCTATTTTTAATTCTAATGGTTTTTGGGTAGCTGGTAACATACTGGTAGTGATGTCGATTATCAGATGATCACAAGCACCGCACTAGTTGCCCCGCTTCTCGTTCACCAAACCTCTCGTGCCTTTGTGCCGAGAAATTGGTACCGAACTTGTGCGGGAAAACAAACCACTCTCTGAAATCCAATTGCGAATGCTTTAGTTAGGACATCTCAAGACTCCAGAGAGAATCAGCTCGACCAGCATTCAACGACATTCATGATGAAGGAAAAATCCTCAAGCAGTAGTCGAACCCACACGTCAAAGTTGCGAAACCTTTGCGGAAGATGAATTCGAAGAAGCCAGTTGAATGCGAGAAGTGCTGGCATCCCCAAAGTACCTGTGAAGGACGGGTCCTTTAAAAAATGCTCTTTTCCTCTGCTCTAGGCATCGTTAGAGGTGATTGAATGTATATTTGCCCTATACAGTGAAACGCAGTAGCCTGCAGAAGTATGGACTCAATGGTGCTATCCTTCCGGACAGATCTGGTACCAATTTGTCGACGCTGGAGAGATGAAAGGATTGGTGTGCTTAGGGCGAGAGTTAGAACCCATTTGTATTGCAGTGCCCCTCGAAACACTGCGCTACATGCGCACGCCTCTAACGATGCTTAATGAAGTCGAATGTATGGCCAATCTCTCAGAGATTGATCAACAGAGCTTTATACTTTTCGTCCTTAATGGTTTTTACCGCATCTAATGAAATTCATTATGAAGTGAGTTTCGTCGGCTTAAATTTGAAAATAGTTCTTATTTTTGCATGCTATGAATTGACACGCCGTTACATAAATGTACATAAATGTTGGTGGACTTTTGTATAAATTTTTCAAAGGTTTCGAAAGAGAGTAAAAAAATTCTGTGTAAACAAGACAATCTTTATAGATGAGAACAAATAACGCTATTGGTAAGAATGTTCTGACTCAACGATGGATTTGTTTTTGCCGATGGTAGAGATCGGTAGAACTAGCTACTAGCTGAGAGACAAGCGAAACGAAGGACGCGCATAGTGTGGTGGTGAACGCGCTACTCAACGGAAAGGACAATAGCGCGTTGGTTCCCCACAGCGAACACCTGCGATCCGGAGTTTTGCAAATATCTCAGCATCATTGAAGTTATATTTCGTAACATACTCTGCTATTAGAAAGAGTAGGCAGTGAATAAAAACGGTTAAGACTGTTTTAGTGTTTTGTCTTCAGTAATTTTGGCAGACACTGATTTTATGCTGATTTAACACCTATAGTCCGATGTGAATTCACTCCGACTCACACGATCCAAAAATTACGCCGTTTCTAACTTTAAAGAAAAATGTCTTAGGTAACACCGAACTTCGCTAATTGAAATAGAAGCCATTGCTATTTGAATCTATAGATCGCCTATCGACGAACGAAATCTTTCATTCTACCAAAACAAAACCTTGATTTTACGGAACGCGGGAACCGTACGGTCGTCACTTTTTTTCTTCGATTATAATTCCAATATAAAGATCGGAAGCACCAACACAGCGATATCCCGAATGCATTGTTGGTGTTTATGGCTACACTAATTTTGTTTGAAATTCTAAAAATTTGAACTTTGCTTTCATTCTTTCGGAAATTATAATGCTCAGTAAGTTTCAAAAGCGAATAATAGTTTTAAAGGATAGTAGTTTACACCTAAAATCATATTGAACAAAGTCTGTTCTATGAACCCATCACGTTTTCAGCTCTTCAACTGCTCGAGTTGTCGAAAAATTCTCAGCGGTTTGCAAAAAACAACATGGAGACTCTAAGTGAGAAAACGGCACTGGGAAGGAAATCGAGTGATACATTCTGTAATATGTGATCTGGAGGGTGAAAGTGACAATGAAAAGCTTCCTAACACAATTTATGTACATCTAGAGAACTGTTGTGATACTTAAGAACACAATTTTAGTGAAATCACCTTGAAGGAGTGCAAGAATGCTGGGAATCAACGATGAGAATCCCATGCCTACGAAATACGCATTCAGATATGGAGGACTAAACCTTGACATGAACGGCATGAATAGCACATTGGACACAGAATCAACGACAGCCAGTCCAAACAGCAGTGTATACAGTGCAACCGAGTAGTTTTTGTTTCCTATGAGAATGGTCTCCCTCCACAAGAAGACTAACCCTAAAAACCATCATTAAAATTCACTTTCGTATGACTAAAACTGCTCAAAAATTAGCAGAAAAAAACAAATTAAACCTTAAAAAAGGAAAGAGAACGCAATTCGTCACAAACACCTCTAGCGAAGAAAATGGATTATTTTAGACGGATCATCAACTGAAAAAACTACACGCTACATTTGCCAGGTCCCACTCCTTCCCAAGCACAACAATCCCTTCACCCACCATTCACGAAATGTTAGTGCCAGATTCCTGTCGAAAGTAAACACACGCCCTTATCCGTTGTCACTTACTCCAAATCGATCCTCACATCGTTGGTGAATTCTGACTTGAGAGGGCAGCAATTTGACGTGATTTTCACCCACAACCATCCGAATAGTCTAGCTTAAAGGGTTTAGTAGTACAATGAGGTCAGTCTGCAATGATCGAATTTTCGCCTATGCTGTTGCTGGAAATGGAAACACGCTGAAGCGGCCAACCATGTGAGAGTGAGTGGCATCCTGAACGAGAAATTTCCTACATGAGCCTAGGACAAGAAATTCTCCACTGCTAGTGAAATTTGGAAAAAGCATTATACTAAGCTTCCATTGTCATCCGATTTAACTGCAATTTCTGTCGTGGCTGCCGTTTAACCTCAAAAGTCCACAGTTCTTACCCACCAGACAGTACTCACAGGACAGTTTCCAGAAACCTATCCTAAACAGTATTTTCCGACATGACAACACTTGAACACATATTACAAAGAAGATTTGCCAAAGAATTCTATAACACAGGTGGCGGCGTCCATACCACATGAACTATTCTGCGAACACCGTTCGCTGAGACTATCGTTTGCTTACGTTTTTAACGAAACAGTTTTCGGTGACCAGTTGCAACTCAAAAACGATAATCGTCATTCCATCTCCTAGAAAATGTTAGAATTCTGGAGGAGATTACCGAATAATTGCACATGTGTTAGAAATACGCTGTAGGTAATCAAAGCCATCCTCGATCGTTAAGGTTTCCCTCATTGGGCAACCAATCGAATGGGAACGGTTAAGAAGCACAAGGAAACTGAGCTTTAAAATTCCAAAAACGCTTAAAATCTTAAAGCCAAAAACATCCTCGACTTTGATATCTTCAAAAAAGCATCTCACCTAGTTGGCAAATGCATGCCACTATCAAAAACGAAATTATAAGACGTGTCTGCGAGATTTCAACAGATTTACATCGCTTGTGGACAATTGTATAGATGAGCGGAGCAATACAGCCACACTGAAAAATCGGCAAAAAGAATTTGTCTTTCCGTAAGAACGAACGAAATTTCTTTGCTATTTATTCGCAAACAACAGCAATTTGATGATCTTAGAGAGTCGTAACCCCTGCAGGCCTGAACGGTCCCACCACGATTGCTACAGATCTTATAGTAATGGGAAAAAACGACTAAAATGTCACGCATCTTAAACCTTATCCAGCAGCTGCCTTAACTGCAAAATACTTAGGTACTCATACGTGTACTTCCCAACTAAATGATCTCCTAAGGTAAAAAATACTGTGATCATTGCCTACAATCTGCTCTATGGTTAGGACAGATAAGTCAGTTTCAGTTGCCTTAATAACTAGCTAAGCACTTGTATATTCGACTGCAACGATGACTCTAATGTCATTGATTTCCCTGATGCATTATCGAGTTGTTCAACAATAGGACTAGGGTGAAGTGCTACAGACAAAAAAGTTGGAAGGGAAACATCTAAGTGCGTACCAGACACTCGTACTCATACCGTTAAAAATTTTAGGGACAGCGAAAGATCTGAATCTGCCACAGAAACTTGCATAGTATAGTAAGATGAGTATTAACATTTATTGAACCAGGATTTATGTCATTTCGCGCAAGATATTACCGCTGGCATACTCTGTTATAGATTCCACATGACAGATTACTCGAAAAGCAAACTGGTTTGTGGAGCAAAATTTTACATTATCTGAAAAGGATTCGGGTAAAAGACTCAGGGAAATAAAAATTCGTTCCGTATTGAATCGGAGCATACTGTAGCATAACGATCGGCTCTAATTGAGCACATTTAGTGAAATCTGGATACTTGGATAACCTTTTAATGGTTACGCAGGCCTCAGCATAAAAATCTCAGCATGGGAGGTCTGCTGGGGTGACGACTCCACCGCTATATATCGCAGGCAGACATCCAAGGACACCTTCGACCCAGTATGAGGCGTAAACCGTTGGATAAGACCTAATAATAGGAGATAAGAATATTCTAATGAGTCTCAAAGCTGGTGACGTATTTGAAAAGCCCTTCCGGAAATAAGTGTTTATTCATATTAAGTCGCGTTAATTAAAAATAAACTAGATAACCGTCATTTTCACAAGACCTGCCGAAAATATATTGTTTGCTGACAAACAGAGCAAGCAGTTCAGACATCGCGCTTCTGTTACAGTATTAACCATAAAGGATAAAAAAGGTTAAACTCTCGGCCTTAACCAATCCCTTATGGATGCGCCATGCATTCGACTTCATTAAGCATCGTTTGGAGGTGATTGAATGCATATCTGGCCTTTACAATAACTCACGGTGGCCTACCGGTGTATCGAGCTAGTGCTGCTATCATCCCAGACAGCTCTGGCATCGATTTGTAGACCTCGGAGGGATGGAAGGCTTCGTGGGCCATGGGTGCGGAAATCGATTCCACGCATGTGTTGCAGGGCGCCTCCAACCACTGCGCCACATGTGCCCTTAGTGATGACCATAAAGATAATATTTATACACATTCATATTTTGTGTTTATTATTTCCGCTCAGTCTAATGGTTAGCAAGGTCGCAGGTGATTTTCCGATTACCTGTACAACAACTGCAAGATAGGCAGGCAAATTCCAGTGTTCTGGCAGCACCGAGGTGAACAGCGGGAGTTGCATCCAGACTGAATTCGTTCCAATCCATGTACACGAACCAAATATTGCTACTAACAGCATTGTGAATTTAGAGGTGATCATCGTCTGAAATAAACACGGATAGCTTGAGAAATAGTATAGGGTCTAGTACACGGTCCGTACTTGCCTGACATTTCCAGCACTTCTAATTTGAAAAACGTGATACGTCAACGGAGTAAGAACTACGTTGCAGGTTATCACAGGTTTTCAACATTATTACGAGAAGGCGAACTGAACGAGGACTAATTTTCAGCCTTTAGGGACTTCCTGGTTTTTTGAAAACAAACAATAATTTTTTGTCACAGTTTTCGGGATCGATTTTCTATTAACCTCGGCACTGGATTATAAATACGACGCATTTATAACCGAAACGTCAGCTACCGTTGTGCTGTGTACGTGTTTTTGCATGTAAGTATACGTACGTTGAGCAACCTCGCGATTACTGAGAAAAAATACAACGCAGTAATAATTTATTGATAGCAAGAGGAATTCGTAGGTTGTAAACACGAGTGGATTGTAGAAAAGACTGCCCCATCGTCAAGTGGCATGCCGCTATATGTTACTATGCTTCATAATACAAACACATTATTGTCAGCATCTGGAAGCGTTTTGCAACATGCGGGTCTCTGTATATTCTTCTTGAACAAACACGAGGTGTTACTTTATTGTTTATTCAAGAACAAGCTGACGTTTCGGCGGATTTCGTCTTCCTTAAAGCCTGGAAAGGTGAAGTTGACAGCAATTTACCAGGCCAAATATTCCATAACCAAACAGAGAAAATGCTTAACCGAGATTTCAATCACATCGAACTCAGGACAGAGAATTAATTAATCAATGCCGACGTTAATAGAAAGTCGGTCGAGCGAACTAGTACGGGTCTCTATTCCAGCTGTTTTTTGTACTTGCGACAAATATAATTCACTTAGAAATGAAGTAGTAGTGGAAAAGCACCTAAATTTCTGGCTACTGAACTCGTTTGGAGGGCGGTTTTTGTATATTGCTAGGTGTAGAGCGGAGATCTTCCTGAATAACTTCCAACCAAAAATCTGCGTCCCGCAACCTATCATTTGATAAAAAAAGGATAGAGAAGTAGTTCTATGCTCTAAATAAACTGCCAAAAGGAAAATGGGACCTATATTTGTCTTACTGTCCACTCCCGCAAAGTCGTCATGACGCCTATAGGTGTCACTCGCTGCCAGGGTAGCAATGATAACCATGAGAATGATTTTAATATGTAGCAAGCACAGTTTAATAGGGCACTGGACTGCGAACAATACCAGAAAGTTAACGAATGATGGTTCAGCGAAATTTTTCTGACCACTTGAAGTATTGTGGTAGGTAACGAAAACATGTAGAGTCAGTACAATATTTGTAAAAGTTAAGGCATCTAAATATCTACAGTATCTGAGAATATCACATTCACTCACGAATTCAAGAAGTATCCAGGTGTTTTTGAGCGGAAGAGTAAACAAAATCGAGAAAACGCAAAGCTCTCCCAGTGAACTTAGTAGCAATTAAATGTATTCTAAGGAATCTCTGCGTAACGGCATCTGTGTTAGTAGGCAAAAAACTGAGGCCATATGATATTGTTAGAACTGTCGTGTCAAACACAACTGATTATTGAGACCGGAGTCTTTCAATTTTGATAGTAAAGAAGTTTCTTAAATAACAAAATATGATAGTTGCCGGCGGGCAGAACAACCCTATTCGCAGAGTTATCAAGGCCATCGTTGTCGCTCTGATAACCGACCGAAACTCGGCGTAACGATTAACATTCGGCAAGGTTTCAGCAGCATAAGACTATTTATGTGCATTCGCTACAGTGGATTGGATTTTATTACAAAATGTGAACAAAAGATTTTGAAAAAGATGAAAACCTGTTTGGTACGACAAAGAACATCGGGTGCAACAATCTTCAGTCAATCTATCTTTTCCACAGTGTCCACTAATGTAGACAGTAGCGTCCCTTCTTAGCGTGGAAATTGAATAAATGGCTGGAAATGAAGACCAATGTAACAATGTACTACAAATACAACCGCAAAATCTCAATCCACAGAAGATTTTCTCATGGAACGCCGTTACGTGGCACTTTCTCTTATCTTCCCCTACCAATTATAAAGTAGTATTGATTTTCATGCTATTCGAACCTAAAAGAATGAATGCTGTTTCAAATAGGATAAAAATTTTCAAGGATAATGAAAACATCTATTGGAATGAGATATATATGTCCCACGTATGTGTATATATATGTATATATACGTATACATATGTATATATATGTATGTATATATGTATATATGTGTATATATATGTATATATTGTATATATATGTATATATATATGTATGTATGCATATATATATGTATATATAAATATATACATATGTGTGTGCGTAATCTAGCATTCCATAATGTTCCTGAATTACGAGCAAAACTCGTAATCCCAAGTCAACTTCCAATCAGCGATCACGCATTGCAGAGGCTCTCGTGTTATCTACTACACCACCAAAGCCTTCGGTTTACCTTCCTTGTAAACAGTTTCTAACCTAAAGCTGCCGTGAGCAATCACCTGACAACGGGAATGATCCGGGTAACACAAACCGGGTAACACAAATTGAACCTAATTAAGCTGAAGCTGCAGTCCAAATCACAATGCTTAACTTCTATTTACTGTATATTATTCATTTTCAAATCAAGCCTTTCTATTCTGCACCAACTTATCTCAGTCCGTGGTAAACTCTCTTCGGCGAAATCCGCCTAAACGACAGCTTGTTCGTTAATAAAGAATAGAAGAACACCTGACGTTTGCTCAACAAGAATACGAAGAATACATGATCAATGCCAAGGTTAACAGAAAGCCGGTCGTGGGATTTAAACTCTCTTAGTTGAAAATTTATTATTTGCCACTAGAGTTTACAGACCAGTGCCAACAAAGAACAAGCCTTATTCCACCATGATACTTTTTCACGCTTTTTTACTGATGAGTCTCGTATTTCGAGCAAAATGAAGCGAATGACTAAGCAGGATTCCTTTTTTTCCTGCTGCGAACACTATTAAAAACAGTGTTCAAAAAATAAAGTCAGTCAAACGACCGCTTTCATTCCGCTGTTTGCAAATTCGTGGGATCCGCTCTCAGGCTCGTCAAAGCTTGAAGGAATATACTTCAGTGCGACTGAACAAACGGACGGGAAAATCATCAAAATTTAGAAGCTCAGGAGACACATGCTGATAATATTTAGAAGCTGGAGAAAGACGATAACAGATTTCGAAGAAGGCGGAAAAAATTCTTCCGCCTTCTTTGAAGCAGGGTTCTATCTAGAAAGACATGATGATGTTTCCAAATTCACCGTTAATGTTCGTGACAGCCGTTATCCTGTCAAAATTTTTGATAAACTTACTTTCGGAGTTTGGAAATAGACAAACTAGTACTCAATCTACTTAGGCAAACACTGTCGAAGCTCCAACAGATGAAACTTGAAACCTGGATTCCAATCGCAGACAATGACAGCACGACTCCTCGCCAGTCCCATGCGGATCACCGTTATGTTGAAGTATCGTGGCCGGCGCAGCAAGTGTCGTCGTGATTGCGACGCATTTTGCGATCGTGTCATCATTTAAGTAATACAACGTGTCTACTCGCCATGATTAGGACGGAGTTGTTGAATGGACACATCTTATGACTGGACCTATAGACAACATTCCCTATAAATATCGAGTGTCCGTATGCCTCCATTCATCTGTCATGCACTTTCTGTAATCGCTTCATAGCTGCCAGTTTTTGCACAATCAGTGAGTCATATCAAGTGGGTCGTGTTTCTGCCTCTCAGCTGGTCCGTACTGTGTGTGTAAGCTCCTCACAGGCTGTCACGTCCAGGATGACTGGGTATTAGTCACCCTCCATAGGGCTGTCGTTTTGCGATCAAGTAACGTGTAGAGATCGATAGCACCCTTCTACACCAGTTTTCATCAGAGATCAGTAGTTTTACACATGACTGAGGTGACACGATGTTGGTATGAAAACTTTTGTTCGCCTAACAGTTCGGCGCCTTAGTCTTCTTCAGAGCTGTGTCGATATCCGTCAATGTTATACAGCTGGACATCGTGGCAGTATGGTTGCTGGTTATTGTATTGAGTGGAATCCCACATAACGACAAGGGCAAGGTGTGGACCATCGACTGGTATAAACGCAACTCTGAGGAAGGCGAAGGTGCCCAAATGTTAGCCGAATAAAGGCTTTCGTACAAACTTCGTGTCAGCACAATCATGCAGAGAACTATTTATTAGTTAGCGAAGTTTAATGAAACTCGGTATTCAAGATGAAATAGAGATGGTTTTAGGTTAATGGTCTCTGGTTTTTGCATCGGATTAGAACACCGCATATTTTTTTGAGACGTTTGGCTTTCAGAACACTAAGAAAGAGATACTGCCACCGTTATAAAAGAAGAAAGGAGAAAGTTTGCGACGAATCCATTCTCAGCAATGATATATTCGAACACATTCGCGAATGTTATACCTTTTTATTTTCTGCCTACTATAATTTCGCGGCAGGGTACTAAGCGAAATACAACCACAACGTTGCTGAGATGTTTGCAAAACTCTGGAGCGCGGATTGCTGTGGCAAAGATCGATAGAAATAGCTGACAGACAGGCGAAACAAAGGACCCGCATGGTGTGGTGGTGAACGCGTTACTCCCCGGAAAGGACAATAGCGCGTTCGTTCCCCACCATAGACACCTGCGGTCCAGAGTTTTGCAAACATTCGCGAATGTCTGACAGAAATTTTGATTCGATGACCGATTCCATGAGTGACGCAGAAGCTAGGATTCGACGAAAAACCATTAAGTGGGAGTTCAGTGGTGTAGTAATGGAGCTATTGGAATACCAGACCTCTTATTCGCTCTCACTCAGGACTTCATACGTCCACGACACCTAATTATCCACAATTATACCAATATGCTCATTTATCTTTATTAGTTATTTTTACACCATCCGACATCCCGTGTTGCGCGGATCCCAGTATTTCGTTTCATTATCTCGAAACCATCATTCATGAATTTGTTCCAGTTTGAGTTTTTTACGAATGCCCTTCAGTACTGGTAAAGGTGATTTTCGTAAAAATTCTGGGATACCTGTGCTAATGGTTTCCAAGTGTTTATTACAGGCCACCCACCTTTTTGGATTGCAAGGAGTGAGCTGATCCCAACTGAGACAAGTCTGCTATCAATTTCCTAACCTTGGAGGAATGGTTGATCCGGTGCGGAGTCGAACCCGATTTTTAGGCCCATTGAATGGTATCATTACCACATCATTATATTTCGGTAATTCTTAAAATTACTTCCTCTGTGACGTCAATTCAACCCATAACCATGATTCATCATGGTGACTGGAAAGGAACGAGCAGTGGCAGAACTGGTTGTGAAAGTGGCGAATAAATACAGACATGAGAAGGAGAAGTCTCGTTAACCGACAGCTATTAAGTAGACCAAAAGATTTGCTGATCGCTGTCGTCACATGGTTGAGAGACCGTTAGAGCTGCGATCCATGTTTTGCAAAAAATCCACTGGAGCCGAACTTAGGCCAAGAACGAAAATTTGTGAAATTCTTGGCATAGCTCCTTTACGCAAAGAATATAAGCCGCAGTAGACAAGATAGGATGAACAAAATCCTTGTTTGGTGAAATGGTGGGTAGAGATTGCAATATTTAGAACTTGCAAACATGAAAGTCTGTATGGATGAATCAATTGTGCTGTTTAGAGAGAGAGGGAGAGAAAGAGAGAGCGCAGATACCATCGCACCAATACGTCCGATATAAGGAGCAAAAAGAGCACTGGGTTATTCAAATTCCACAGTAAATCAGCCATTCTACAGAGTTGCTGACAGTACTTCCCCCATAACAGACGATGCAGATGAATTGGTGATGATGCAGCTTCTGTTGTATGAAAAAAGGTTAATGTACATAATCGATAATTGGTTAGTAAACAGTTCTCAAGTGTAAAGAAAAAGGACACTATTAGGATATCCATAGTGTTTGGTGAAACATATGAAAAAAAACATTTACTGAAACAACATGCAGAAAATTACGATAGATGAGTTCAGTGTCCAATAATAAATGACTCTGTTTCAAACAGATTGAGTACAAAGTTCCTTAACCTTTCAGTAGCGGGTTCTGAAAGGCAGTAGTCACTTGCCAGAAAGTCAAGACGATGTTGTTTCAAAGAAATATCGAAATCAACAGCTCTAGGGATGGTAGCCTGATGAAGCCAGCAGGAAAAGCATAGTCGGCAGGAAGGAGCTTTGCGTTTGACTGTTTCAATGAAGGTCACAGTAACTCCATGCTGTAGGTGGGAAGTGTACAGCTAATATAAAAACAGTTCAGATTTAAAGAGTGTGGACCGTAACAAAAGGAAATGTAAAAACTATAGGATCGAAATAAGGACTTTCAACACTACGCTTACCAAATCACTGGAAAATTTTGAGAATGAGTTGAGGAACTGAAATGGAGATGTACAAAATCTTCACAGTAGTAATTTTCTTTGGACTGTGACGAGTAGAAACCAGTTTTCTCGAACTACAGTAACGCTCAGTATGTATCTGGGGTACGGAAGCAATTGATTGAACAAACAAGGTGTCGCAGAAAGGATCCACGTGGTAAAAGGATACATTGTAATGAGAGTGCATCGGCGTAAATTCGTATAGTGATGAATAGCTTAAGGTGTCTCTTGTAAATGTGAAAATTCCACTTTTGAACTTAACACTTCATGTGATCATTATGTTAATATCAAATGTGACCGTTAAATGCAAATATGTTGCGTATGAGGAAGGACTGATCTAATGTCTTCATACTTTATAGGGAAAATTCGTGAGGAGTCTCGGGTTTCTGGGTTAAATCCAAAGACCGAAGGATGCACTTCAACGCGTACGCATAATAACTACCGTGACCTCATTCCATAGCTTAGATTACTTTTTTTAACCTGAAAAAAGCACGCCCCTTCTTCGATGTGAAGTTGAAGGTGGTTTCGCTTACCACACAAGTATATGATGCGCAAAATGGGTGGGTAAAAAATCCGTTTACGATATGAAAAAACATCTTTGCGCTTTTCTGCAAGATTTATAGTGTTTGGCAGAGTATACTACACCATACCCACAACCCTTTCCAGGCACTGAAGGAGGCTAAATCCTCCCAAATATTGGCCTTTACGGAATGAAAGTCATATTAAGATCCTCCTATCAGATCATCAAAAGCGGTCACTTACTGGCATACTACAGCTGAAACCGATCAACCGCGGATAATTATCACCTGTATCACCCGTAGTCCCGTTGATCGTCGAGTGACTCGAGCGGGCGCCAGTAAATCTTCCATTTTTTCCTGTCGCGCAAGAATAGCCCAGTGGGATCTGCTCGCTCTAGGGATTCATCGAGCATTATATCTTTCTTCAAGTCACTTTGTGAAAAACTCTGACCATCGGTTCGGTGTCCTTCCTGCAGTACGTTTGACATCCCGAGAAATCCAGCAACTGACGACTAGTGTTCATCGATTGTCATTCATACGCATTACGTGTCCGGCCCACCTTATCTTCGAGTGTTTGGCGAACAAAACGGCATCTTTGATTTTTGATCGTTGGCGCAGATCGGAGCTTCGGATCTCATCCCTTACTTGTGTGGAGCAGGGTACTCCTAGCATCGTCCCTTCGACTGCGAGTTCGATAACGTTGGGTGAACTATCACTCTCCTTACGCAGCGACCAGGTTTCTGGCGCATACGTTAGAGCAGAAAGCACCGTTGAGTCGAAGGTGGGCACTGAGACGGGTGCTCTTTGTTCTCTTCACTGCAACCTCTATGCTCTTGAAAGCTCCCCAAGCCGCTCGTTT
The DNA here is from genome assembly GCA_900624975.1 of Angiostrongylus costaricensis. NCBI lineage: Eukaryota > Metazoa > Nematoda > Chromadorea > Rhabditida > Metastrongylidae > Angiostrongylus > Angiostrongylus costaricensis. The sequence continues at coordinate 79,981 of UYYA01004637.1, forward strand.
CCTTCTGCTCAGCTCTGGAGCTAGGTTGTCCATCACATTGATTTCCCGACCTAAATAGATATAATTGGAGCATTCGGAGATATTCGTTCTGCTGAGCGTGAATGGAGCATACGAAACCAATCCGTCCTGCATGACCATCGTTTTTTTGAGATTTAGTCGAAGACCAATTTTTCCACAGGCTTTATGAAAGTCGTCAAGCATACGTTCCGCTTGGCTAATGTTTGGTGTTATAAGGACGATGTCATCAGCAAAACGAAGATGGTGTAACTGTCGACCATCGATTTTCACTCACATGTTATCCCATTCCAGTGTTCGCATAACGTTCTGGAGTGTGGTGGTAAATAATTTTGGCGACATATATTTATTTAAGTGATCTAATAAACTGATCTTCTTAAGCTGACGCGAGGTTGGTACAGATCTTCGTTGTCGTTGTTTTTGATGTTACTGAACGATGGCTGACGTTTCGGCGACATCGCCTTCCTCAGAGCCTGGACGTACTTTATGTTAGAATACTTTTTATTAATCGGTGGAAGAGAAGGTTAAAGTATTAATGAAGATCAAACTTTCAAATAGACGCCATATTGATCAGAAAGGCCACCCACCGTGATGTTACGTGTGAGACTGGTCCCCGCGTTTTTTTCATGGGGTCGCGAGCAAGACACACCCCGGGGACAAAATATCATTTTGAAATAGGGCGCCAGGTCACGCGTGATGGTGAGGCATTCGTCTTTCCGGTTCATCCTTGGATTTTTGAAATTTATCCAAATCGCCTCAAGAGTTTTGCGCGTTGATGTTTTTGATTCCTGCGCTAGGATCCGCACA